>JBAIZL010000003.1:3490000-3612500 GCA_036971475.1 Prosapia bicincta | reverse complement strand
TAATAATTGTATTATTCTTCTTGAATTTTTATTATTCGTTCGAAAATATTTTTCCATGCACTATAATAAAATGTATTCGGTTTCGTAAATGATTTGGCTTTTCATACCAGATGTTTGTTAATATGTTGCCATGGCAACGGTAGTTTTTAAAAATTCATTTATTTTGGAAAGAGTAGAAGATTTGCACAAGACCTGTAATTCTGTGATATGTATTAATACATTCCAACAACTATTAGTGCAGTTTTTTAAAGATATTTTACCTAAATAAATTAGCATCAGTAAATTTCTGATTTTTATGTTTTTCTTTATCAAGCTTTTAACGAGTTTACTTGAACCATACACAGAAGTACATTGTTTTCTAATGCAATAATTATTCTGTGAAGTTAATCTAGATTTTTTTCTGTATTAATCTACTTTGCACAAAATGGCTCATACTTTACCTTTATTGTTTTTAAATCTTGGGGGAGAAATGCTATATGTTTTAGATCAAAGATTAAGTGCTCAGAGAGTGCCTTTCAACAAAGCAAGAAAAGGCAAGAACTTATTTTTAAAAAATAATAATTTAAATTGATTTAATTTTCTTGCATGTCTGTTTTATACAATTTTCAAATTATTAAACTACAATTAAAATAAATAGGAAAATTTCATATTGCTACAAAAAACTTGCTTTGAATTAAAACCAATTTGTTACTAACAAACAACCTGAAATAAAAAGTTATTTGTAAACTAATCAGTTGAATTTGTTTATTTAAGGAACTCAATATTTGATTATTGTATATAACTTTTTTATAGTAATAAATTTGAAATAGCTTTTAGGAAAAATAAAATCAGAATTTAACTGTCAACGATTTTTTTATAAAATGATTCATTTTTTTCAAAAAAAAAAAAAAAAAATTGAACATATACCAATATGTTAAACTTGCCTATACTAGCAATTACTTTTTCAATTCCTTCTATTAGCTCACACTCTCCTGATATATATATCTTGTATACATTTTTAATCGTTCATTTAATACGTTTTTATTCTTCCAAATCAAGTTCAAAAACATTTTTTTAGTAAAAAAACTAGTAGCTCAGTTGAAGATGGAATCATATAATATATAAATAAGAATTGTATTTTAATATTTAATACTTCAGGTTAATTTTTTTTAAAGTGAAAACCTCAATCACACTGGTTTATATTACCTGAACATTTTTATGACCTCCAGAACTGGTGTTTTCAGGCAAAATTGAAAACTTCTTCAGTAGCTAGCTGGCTTGAACAAATTGGCACAAGTAAGAACATATTTTGAGTATAAAAATTTTAGAGCCCTTTAATTTGATATTCAGTAGAGTCTCAATAATCCGAGGTGAATGAGACCGAGACCCCCTCGGATTACACATAAACAGAAAAACTAGGATTTCTAATACAGTGAAACCCCTCATATCTAGATCAATGAGGTGACAGTTTGATCATTTATCAATACAGGGAATACATACCAGTCCAGGTAATCATGAGTGTCGTTATTGTTTCATTGATTTGTTTGCTTCAAGAGAGTATATTTTTTTATAATTCACCCATAAGATTAAACATTTGTGCTTTCTAAGGGATATTTGTTGACTCTCAAAACTTACAGCATAAATAGAGAAATATATTTATGGGTCATTGACCATTTATCAGACATCTAGACATAACTGATAAAGACATTAAAACACAATTGATGAAATTGGATGTAACATCAATCTGTAGAATGCTAGTGAACTGCATGATACAACAGAATGGGGAGGAAGAAAAATACCGTATTAATATAAACACTTCTTAGAAGCCTGACTCATTTGCTTCGCATGACCTATAATATAAATATTTCTTGAACGTTAGATTCATTTCTTTATGGCTCTAAACATTTCTTGGACGCCCGACTCATTTCCTTTCAAATAGATAAAATGGAAAAAGGCTTGAATTTAACAGATCGGAAAATCGGGACTTGGATTGTTATGTATTGTTCTTAAAAAATAATCTTACTATTTGTGCTTACTTTTTTCCTGCCACTTAACTTATTAACTTTAGTATAAAGGTTATGAAGTATAGTAAGTGAAAGTTATTATATTACAATAAAAATATTGAAAAGAACCCCAATACCACAAAAATAATCAAAAATAACAAATAAGACAAGTTACTTAAGATTAAACCCTTATGTACATTTCGATGACCATGTCATCATCATCAGAGGGTCTTGTTACAAAACACAATCTAGCACACAAGAAGTTACAAACTAGAATGATATCATTCTAGTTTGTAACTTCTTGTGTGCTAGATTGTGTTTTGTAACAAGACCCTCTGATGATGATGACATGGTCATCGAAATGTACATAAGGGTTTAATCTTAAGTAACTTGTCTTATTTGTTATTTTTGATTATTTTTGTGGTATTGGGGTTCTTTTCAATATTTTTATTGTAATATATTGTACCACTGTGCTCTTGATATTGTGTATTAAAGTTATTATAAGTTAAACAAATTTACAACTTATATGAGTGTTATGCAGATATAGGACTAGTTTTTTATGAGTAATTAGCTGATTTTGTGTTATAAATATAAATAAACAACATTTTTTGGTGAACCTATAAGGTGTTAGCAAGAAATGAGAAATTACAGTGCATAGAGTTAATATAATTTGTATTAAGGAATAGAGAAGGGAAAGTGACAAAGGGTTCCTTGTCCGCACATCCATATACTGATTATTTGTATAGGTCTACTTGTAGATTGTCAGAATTTCCATATACAGATAATTAATCAAAACAAATTTTTAGCAGGTTTTGTCAATGGTTTGAAAATATTTAACTAAAATTTACAAACTTTATATTAAGTCTAGCAATAGACTTCGAACTTTTCCCATGATGTACTTTCCTTGAACTAGTTTTGTTCAAATATCATCTTTATAAATGAATGATGCTGAAAGATAAAACAAACCATGCCATCCTGTAGATAGTAGTTGAGTTGTAGAGAAACTAGTCTTTTCTTGTGTTTTTGATATATCAAAAGATCTAATTATCACATGCTTGTAATTAATATTTTCACACTAAAACTTCTGTAATCATCATTTTTAGACTTGCTTGGTGACAATGTAAATTAGTCAACCCATTGCTTTCTCTTTCCTATCTGACTACTAACCTTAAGTATGTCAGAGTTTTATCACCATACTTCCTAAAACTGCACTTACTTTGACCTCTACCAAAGTTTTAGGATTTTATTGCTTTGGAATATTTTCAGTTTCATTAAATTTTAAAATTATTTGCTATATATTTAGCGCTTCTGTACTGAAATCTACAGTTAGATTTTTTTGTACTTAATCTCAGTTAGATTTTTTAAATCTTCCTTCTTACTCAACAATTTTGTAAAATGTCACCTCAGTTTAAGCTTTTAAAACATTTAAAATTTGTTTTATTCTTCTATTGTATTCCTATATTTATCCTTCATGCAATTGTTCAAAACTGAAAATATTTAGCCAATATCTTTATTGCACTAAAGAATTATGTTCAACTGTGGCTTATCTAAGACATCAAATTTTTTAAATTTATTGTTCTTATAAATAAGTGTTGCTATATAGAAAAGTAATGACATTTATATAAGTCTATGATTGTTATTTAATTTATTGTTATAGTTAATAAAATTTGAAGGATAAAAACTAGATCAGTTTTGTATGATAGAAAAAATGTAAATACTGATTTTTACAGTGTTGGATGACATAGCAGGGATTATGTTTAATGAAAAATTTCTTGATGAATTATTCAAACCACAAGAGCTATATGATAGAGTTTTGTTACGCAATATATTCCATGACATTGCACATTCTTCACTAATGCGGCTTAATAATGGAAGCATGAATAAGCTTTATGATTTGATGACAATGGTTTTTAAATACCAGGTGTTTTCTGCAAGAGAACCAAAAGATTTGATTCTTATCACATTAAATCACCTAGATTCAATTAGGTACCTTGTAACAATCCCAGCAATTCATAAACAACTTGATGCAACTTATTTTCTTATCATTAAGGTAAGAATTAGCCATTTCATATAACGTGTTAAAAAAGTATGAATTTTAAAGTTTTAGATATTATTATTATTATCTAAGATGTTAGTCATTTATTGTGTTTGTGTTATGTCAATAAGAATAACTGAGATTTTATAAATATTATTACAGTATTTAAAATTGTTGGTTTCTTATGGCAAGCCAGGATCCTAGTGTATCCTCTTATAGCATTCCACAACATTAGTCATATAAAATATATTAAGAGCTAGTCATGTTATCCCAGAATCTAACATACTTTTAGGGGTTTCCATTCATCTGATGATGTGAACTCGGTATAGGTACACAGCTAGCTGGTAATTTTATTTCCAGTTAGAACAATATTGGATTGTATTTTGAATTTTTTTTCGTGGCCTATGCTCTTCTAGAGTTTGCCAAGAGAGTTTTTAAGAGTTTGAGAATGTTACTTATAATCTTGCAGTTTTTGTGTTGTACATCTTGAGGTTTTTATAGAAATTACACTTGTTTGTATTATCTTGACAAAAAAACCACTACTTACTGATTTATTCAGCAGACGTGTTTCGCGCTAGATCAGCGCTTTTTCAATGCTGTGAATTACTGAAAAGATTGTTCATAAATCTAGCGTCTGCTGAATAAATCAGTAAGTAGTGGTTTTTTTTTGCCAAGATAATACAAACAAGTGTAACTTATAATCTATTTTTATCAATTTATTAAATGTTAGCAATTTTCACTTATATGATTATTAGTTATTCCTTGGAATGTCAATGTGTTGGGGGATCCATGAATACAGGGTGACACAGAAAAACGGAAATTTTTAAAAAAATTCTAAAAATATAAGAGTGATGGAGGAAAATGGTTTTATTTATATTACATGAAATATAAAAACTTGCCATTTATGAAACACTGATGGAATTTATGATTTTTTTAAAAACAACATCCTTTAGGTGGCGTCCTCCTCTACGAATGCATTCTTGAAATCTGCGGTGGAGATTTAACCGCTGCAACATCTCAACTGGAATACTGTGAATTTTATCCCGAATTCTCTGTTTTAACTCATTTACAGTTCTTGGTCGAGTTGTGAACACTTTAGTTTTGAGATAGCCCCACAAAAAGATATAGCACACGGTCAAATCTGGCGATCTAGGAGGCCAGAAAACGTTACCGAATCTTGAGATGACACGGTTACCAAACAATACTCGCACAGCCTCCATTGATCGCCGTGCAGTGTGTGATGTCGCACCATCCTGTTGAAACCAGGATTCTTGAATGTCTGGAAAATTGTTCAATTCAGGTGTAACGAAACGTAACATTTCCACGTAACGATCAGCATTGACAGTAACTGCAATACCCCGTTCATCCTCAAAAAAATAAGGTCCGATGATCCCATGTAATGAAACAGCACACCATACTGTAATCTTATTAGCGTGTAAAGGGCGCTCATGAAGTTCATTAGGATTTGTGTCTGCCCAGTATCTGTAGTTCTGCTTGTTAACATAACCTGTGAGATGAAAGTGGGCCTCATCTGACATCCACAACTTGCTTAGAAATTCATCGTATGTGTGTTAACATTTGTTGGCAGAATTGCAATCGCGACTGGTAATCATTTTCCTTCAACTCTTGCACTATCTGCAGCTTGTAGGGGTGAAATTTTAATTCTAATTGAAGAATTCTGCGAACACTCTCACAGGACATTTCAACCGCAGCTGCTTGCTTACAAATCGAACGGCGTGGACTCTTCAATACAGATCGGCGTACAACATCAATGTTCTGTGCAGTACGAGCACTTCTTGGCCGTCCCATTGGTTTCTTCTTTAAAGCTGATCCACTCTCTTCAAAATTATTAATCCAATTTCTAATGGCATGTTTTGACGGAACGGAATCATGCCGTCCTAAGTTGTAAAAACGTCGGAACTCAGCAGCTTTCAAACTATCACCGTTTTTATAAAACATTTTTATAGCTAACGCACGCTGTTGCCCGTTCCACTGGTCCATGGCTACTGTAATGGCGGCTTGTTTACTTGTACACTGTCGCTGTCCCGCAGTGCTGCCACCTGCTCACGGCTGCCACGATGCGTTACAAAAATTCCCGTTTTTATGGGTCACCCTGTACAATTTACTTCTTAAGTTTCTAGTGTATCCATGCTATTTGTTGGATTTTCAGGCTTTTGTTGATATTCATTTTGTTAAGATAATGTTACTTGTATTGCAGATTTTGAATCAGTCAGAATCACCATTTTTTAATAGTCAAGATATTGCTTCTTTTCTTGTATCAAAGTTTAATATTAGTTTGGCCACTAGGGCATGCCTTGAATAATAGCAAATGTGGATTTTGATTTAAGTGAACAGTCTATATTTTCCTCTTATCCATATGTGAACACCATCAGATGGATAAATTTCTTGTATTATCGGGAGATCTAATGTAAAGAGAGCTAGATTGTTAACTATCCTCTATCAATGATTCACTTGACTTTCTTTGAGAGGTACCAATTGTCTGGCCACTGCAATGTTTATTATAGATATTTAAAATGGTTTAATCCTCCAAATTCTACAACTAGAGAGATTGTATATTCAAGGGGTTTGTTTTTTGAGGTAACTTTTCTGCAAGTAAATGTCTGCCATAAGTCGGTTTACTTTTTCTTTTGTAAAGTAAATGGCAGTTAATTATTTAGCTATAGCAAAAGTGGTATTTACTGCTCAACACTTCAGTCTTGGTGCATTATTTCGATGTTTTTCAACTGTTTGATCGATGTTAAATTGACTGCAAAAGTGCTTCACTGTCATTTTTTTTAATAAGTCTGATGTAACACTTGTATGTTTTTGTAGGTCGAATCCTCATGAATCTCCAAACAGTTGTTTTAGGTTAGTTTTATGATTTACCATTTTTTGCTTGATAAGGTCATTATATTTAATTTACCAATAACAACTTCAAAGTATCCAATGCTTCAATTTTGCTGTATGCAATAATGTCCATACTTGGAGAGAAAATTGAGAGCTCCGTTATCTTAATGTAAATACTGATAAAAGGTTTTCCCTGTGATTACTCCAAAGTGATTTTCAGCTCTCTTTCCACAGCACTATGCTAAATTCTTTTGTTAATCAAAATCTATATTGGTTTTAGTTTGGAGTAGACATCATCAGCCGACAGACTGAGGCTGGCCTTTCCAATCTCTTTCCAATTCTCTGTCTAACCGACTGTTAGAAGGGAATAATGTAGAAATTAAAAATCATTAAGCTAGGAAACACTCTTTGGAGGTAACCCTACCTTAATCTCTTTATATCCAGACCTCCATTTCTATCCCATAGTGGTTAACTTCTGATCCAAGAATTTTTAAAATATTCATGGCAGAATATTCTATTTCACATGGAATCAGATTTGTTCTCCCAAGTATAATAGCCTGTTCTGAAATTGATAAACATTGTCATTTTGATCTTATTTTGGGGAAAACCTTTTTAGTTGCCTGATTAGTCGTAAAATTTCTTCAAATGTAATTCACTTCTATAGTTGATGAAATATGCCATTATTGAATCAATAGTCTATTAAGTTTAAAAGCTTTTACCATGTTTCTACTTGGAAGCCCATCAGTAATGGATCTCTAGCCTCGTGGGCTATTGGTACACTTTTTAGGTTTGGTTAGAAATGTTTTAAGAGAGAGTAAGGTTTTGAAAGGTATAGCTCGGCTGACATAATTTCCTTTCTGGTCCTGAATTTTAGCCAGTCAGCCTTTTTAAAATTCCATTGCTTTAGCTGGTTTTCCTTGTGTATGGCTCCCTGGATTTGGAGTAACACTCAGTAAGGATATAGTGGGCCTGCGACTAGACCAAATATTTTCTAGAATTGTATAGTTCAAGATGTTGTCTATTTATTGGTGAAAAAACCAATATTAGGATTAGATGCAATTCAGAATGAGGCAAACAATTCCAATCTAAAGAGGATCTACTGTGTTACTGTCTGAAATTATTTTTGTTATTTTCTTTCCAAAATGTTTGTAATTACAACCCAGAGTTGTCAAAGCTGTAATAAAATCATCTATTACTACCATTGTTTAAGTCTGAATTTTTACAGAAAAAATCTTTTCTTGTAAAGAAACTACAAGGCAATAAAATTGTAGTTGAGAACAAGGGTAACACTATTATTTTTATTATTTTCCAGTTGATCGTTGTATAAATAAAGCCTAACATTAAAAATATCGTTAAAATCTTTATAAATATATAGTAAGAAAAATAGTTTACTTGTATGTATCAGTAAGGATAATACTTATGCTATGAAATAAAAACTATAACTGTAATCTAACATTGATATTGTTTATGCAAATTTATAGACATATGGCCAAATGAGCTCTGGCGAATTACAAGGAATACGTTTTGAACTATTAAATTTCTTACAAGGTGTAAATGTTCGAGTTTGCATATTTTTGAGGCAACAGTTTCAAAACAGTGATGGTTCTTTTGTTATTCCAACATCAAATTGTATGATTGCTCATGGTAAGGTAAAATAAAATAAATTAACTTTTAAAAATCTAAGTGAATGAAAAAAAATAATTAAAAAAAATCATTTTATATTTCTCTACTATAATTTTGTTAAAGTTAATTTGGATTATTATAACTGGCACAGTATTAAGTTCCACTCTGACCTTCGAGCGGTGAGTGAATTGAGGGTGAGGGGGGAAGAATCAGTGCTATTCTGCAAACATTAGTTTTCTTGTAATTCTAACTGTTCTAATAGCACTTGTCCTATGGCTAGCCTATTCTATTCAGTCTCTTACTGTCAATTATCAAGTTCATTGTGTAGCTACTATTGTTAAGTATATATGAATTTAAGTGTAACTGTTGCTACTGTCGTGTGCGGTTATCATGCCTCCTGTAGTGAGTAAAATATAACTTCAATCAGGCCCGTGAGATAGTTTTTCTTGTAATACAGTTTTGTGATGAAGCTCGAATATGTAATGATGAAAATATCTTGATCCCAGTGCAACAGTGTCAGAAGCGGTGAAGTCGGGCACTGGACACTGTCAAAAAGATGGGAATGCAATGTCGGTTAGTCAAGTGTTTACAACTCCAGTTAAAAAACGTGTAAAAGCAAAATCAGTGACAGCATTGGTCGATTTTGATAAGCTAATGAAGCGGAATTTCAAAACATACAGCTGTACATGTTTTGCTAATGTTGGGTATAAGGTCTGAAGATGCGGTAGGAAGAGGCAGAGTCGTAGTACACAGATTGCTTGTAGCGGCCGAGCCAGAGCAGAACTTATAGTGCGCCAGTAATACTGGAACTTGTCTAATTTTAAATGAGCAGATTTGTAACTTGCAAATGTTTAATATTTCACAGGAAAAGAAATTCCAGGAAGTATCCGCATTTATGGGAAGGATGGTTGTATATCTGACTTACATTGTTTTCCATCTGGGGGGTACTATTCTGTGGCTTCAGAAGCTGGTTCAACAGAACTTCGAGGAACCAGACATACAACATTAGGGTGTAGTGTGTAAGTGAGAATTTAACAGGATCAGTACCTTTTTCTTATTTCCGGAACAAAAAAATTGTGAACTTTTGTCTTACTCATAAAAGAGTGAAGTTTTTCTTATTATTAATTTTGTACTATTATATAATTAGAAAATTGTTTTCACTTAAATTACAGTGATACTTTGACAACATAATTTTTTAAAATTTTTTGGTTGAAATCCCCTTGTGAAATGACTCAGGTGTTTTTGTAACATGACTACAGTACTATATACAGGCTGCCTTAGCTACTTCATCTTTGTTCTGAATTAATTTGAGTGGCAGAAATTATGTTAAAATTGCATATTAAATTATTTTTGCAATACATTTGCTCAGTTTTATACAGTAATAAACCAAACTCTAACTTTGCTGAAAAAGATATTTCTGCTATCCTATGAGGAAATTTATAAGTTACCTCTTGGTTTTTTCTATATGTCTTGTGATTTTATCCACTGAATAAAAATACTAACCACCAGTAAAGGCAAAAATATATTTGCATACTAAACTTATCAATGAAAGTTATACATATAACCCGTAATCTGGTTCCTTGTAAAAACAAATCAAATCCATCCTGTTGACATTTATTAATGACGATCATTAATAATTCAATTTTTTATCAAAGTAAAATAATGAAATAAGCCCAATACAATATTTGCTATTACGCTATATTTTTTTTTATTCTGAATTTTGTAGTCCATTACGTTCGGTGAATCTTATTATTCCTTAAACAGCATACACAAATGGATACAACACCACAATAATAGACAAACTATGATACAAAATACAAAAAAACACTAAAATTAACACTACAGACAGGGAAAACAAATACATCACATTACAATTCATAAACAAAACAATAAATAAAATAGCCCGCAAATTTCAAAAAAATAGGATATAAAATAGCATACAAAACTAATAACAAGTTACAATACAAAATACAACACAACACCAACAAAAAAGATAAACTACAAACACCAGGCATATACAAATTGAACTGCGAAGAATGTAACAAATTCTACATTGGACAAACAGGTCCAAACAAAGATCTTTAAACAAAGAGTAGAGGAACACAAACAGAACACCAACTCAACATTTTACAATTACATAAAAGAAACAGGACACAAATACACAGACATTTACCATAACCTAGAAATCCTACACATCAACAAAAAAGGACCACATCTCAACACACTAGAACAATATGAAATTTACAGACACACAAAAACACAAAATACAAACATATTAAACAAACAAACACAATACAAATCACACATACTCTTTGATACTATCGAAAACCTGCCTTTAAAACTGTCACCGCTTAACCCAACATCTTCAAGCAGAAGACACTGATGAAAATCGCCACATAGCGATCGAAAATGTTCTGTCTCAGTAAGTTTCAACAAATTTACTAAATTTAAAGTTCGGATAGTCATAAACTATTTTTTTTTATTTGTAGAGATCTGAAACATTTACAAATTAAAATGGATTCATTTGCAACTGTGATAGAACAAGACTAAACCAGGCAAGAACAGAACATCTATAGTCAATCGAAATGTCTTAAACAAAAAATGGTCTCATTGTTGAATTTTGTGAAAATAATAAATATACATAGTATTAACTCCTTTGTAGCATGTACGGTAAAAGCTCTAACATCCGGCACCCTCAGGGTTGGAATGTTGCCAGTTATCAAACATTTCCGGAAAAAAGAACCCAACAGTTTGTACTATGCATAACGTTATGCTACCTTTCAAGGAAAACTGAATGAACTGTTGAAATCTTTACTTCCATATTTGCTTGTATCCAATTACCGTATTTCCATATGTACGAATAAAAGCAAACGTTCGTGCACACACAATTTAAAAAAAACAAATTGAAGAAAGGAAATGTATTGCTAAAAAACCTTTTTTGTTTATATATTGTTAAAATAAAACATTCACTAGTACACTTAACTATAAAAAGATTTATGGTTTTATAATGTTTTAATGATTTCTTTTTTTAAATTGCGGATGTATGACCCTCTGATAGAAGATGACCGTTTTTCAACAAATTTTGAATGAAGCATATGCAATTGCAAAACTTCCTGAGCCAAGTAGGATTTCTCACCTTCAAAAAACGTTAACAGCGTTGTAAAAACTGCTGCACCATTACTCCATGAAATGTTTATTTTTTCTTGGTTAGATCTGTTAATTGACATCTGTTCCATACTATATATCCGATGAGTCACCTCTTGTAACAACAATGAAGGGTACTGTACTGATTTGTTTTGAAAATTTGCCAGTTAATAGAATGTTGCGGATAATAGAATGCTTTATAAAAAAACTTTTACTCTATATAATACCATTAAAAAATAATAAACATTGAGAAATGTCAGGAAACACGTTACACATTGTTCAAAGCTGTGAACCAAAGATAATAATTAATAAATAAATATTCAAATAATATTGAGTATATTATGAAAATAATCTATTAAACATAAACTACTCTTTTGAAAACAGTTATTCAACAAAAACTGGGGATTCTCATGGATCATGGGATCAAACAGTTCTTGACAGCTTTTGTGGCCAGTGGGATAACACTACTTCATGCTCCACTTACAGGGACGAACTGAACCTACTTCTAGTACAACTGCAAGGAGCTAAAGGAAACTCTCCACCCAGTCAAGAGATTGTTTACCTTGATATTTTTGATACCAAAGAAGAGGATATGAAGTAAGTAAAGAAAGAACAATTATGTTTTTGTTTTTCTGGATTTATAAACGATAATTTTAATTATAAAATTAATGAGTTTAGTTTCGTTACTGTTGGAAGTCATGTTAGATTACTAAAAAAAAAAATATTAAAGTTATAACAACCTGTTAAAAATGTTATGTTTGTATAAAGGTTTATTGTTTTAAAATATATTTAAAATTAAAGAAATAAAGTTTGTAAATATTTAATAAACAATTACAACAAGAGAAAATATTAATTAAATGTTTGTAACTTGTAACTTAATTCTTTATTGGTATACTGTGTTTCATACATTAACACTTCAATTGTATGATTCCTTATAAAATAACCTATTAATTTTAGTTTTCTAGATTGCAATGTTACACTATTATTTTGCCAACATTAGGATATAATAACTAATTCTTTATAGCCAACTTGGAATACATTTGTACATATTTGTTGATTCCATCTTCACATGAGATGTAGCATGTGTAAAATGACCTCCCTGTCTAGCTTATGTAAAAACTGGGGGACGATCTGCAAGTTACTTTTGTAAACTCCAGCAGAATCGTATATGTCGTTGATTATTTTGTTGGGTTTAAATTGTTTGTTGAGTGTTGAGTAGGCTGTACTATAATTGTATTTTCGAAGTGTGTTGGTTAGTTTGTGGGTTATGGGTGATCGGTATGGTAATTTTAAGTATTTTATGGGTTTGTCGTGTTGTGTGTTTGTATTTGGGTTATTGAGTTTGTTTTATTGGCAGTTGTATAATTTGTCAGTCATTGTTGTGTTGTATCCATTTAACTGTGCTTTATGTTTTATAGTCTTTAATTGTTGGTAGTGTTCTTTGTCTAACGATGTTTTTAACATGTGATATATCATCGTATTGCAAGCGGCTAATTTATATTGGTGTAGTTGGTTTGAAGAGTAGTGAATGGTAGTATTGGTGTAATATATTTTTACATATACATATTACATAAATTATAAAAATTAGAGATTGTAGATATTCATGGTGAATGTTGACACATGCTAATTAATTTGGGAAAAGACCAAATATTGTGATCAGACCTTTCATCCATAAATGTCAGCAACCACAAATAAGCTCTAATGAAGTAAAGTTAAGTTTTATTCAACCACCAAAGCTGTGCTTGTCAACTTTTACCTGTAAAGTTGCAAAGTATCATAATGTAAACAAACATTTAGCATGCGTCAACATTCACTAGGGAATAAAAACATCTACCTTTTATCAATGTTATACATCAACATAAACATATCATGTTAAAATAACAAACCATTATAATAAATAGTTTATTATGAAATCTATATTTTGTTAAAATATTACCTTTTTATACTTTCTTCAGTACAACCTTCTTTACCTAGAGTTTTAAATACATATTTTTTTAATAATACAGTATTTTCATTTTTAATATTAGGTAGTTCTTAAATATGGAAGTTGGTACAGATGGAGGATTTTAACTTTGAACATGGAACTGGAATCCTAATTGAGCTTAAATCAGTAACTATGTGACTGCCAGGTTGTGTTTACACTACTTTTGGAATGAAACAAAATTTAAACTACAATAATTTTATTTATTAGGAGAATGATGGTAACTTTTTGTCAAATATCGAGAAACCGATTCTTTAAACCGAGAAAAGATTTATTATAAGTAGGTAAGTTCTACAAATTGTAGTTCATAAATAAAATAGGCTTAAGTTTAGTTCAAGACCTTTCAAATTGGACTAGATCCAGAGAAACATTAGAGAAAAGGAATTGACAATCATATAGTTCAAGTACTAGTGTATTCAACACTAACCTTCGAGGGGGCGCATAGAGTTTCAAACGGGAGCGGGCGCTTTTGGAGGTTTATTCCACACAAAAAACCATTTAAATTTAATCGGTTTTCATTTTTATATTTGGGTGAGTTTACAATTAAATACTATATAAATACATTGTAAACCATTTCAGAAATCATTAGTGTACAATTTTGAATTTCTAAACGTCATTAGACATTTACTGGTGTGCTTACTGGTTCAGCATACCACAGTATTTTTCGGTTTTTTACTAAAAAAATGCTCTTTTCCCACAGTCAAACTGCACTGTAATCACTTTCTGCTGGATTTTTAGCGGAATTTTCTCTATAACGTCAAAATTGACAGATTTTCAACAAATTGGTCATTTTCAGATTCACCTATTATGTCTTCATTTGTTTCATTTTTAATTTCATTGGCTTCTTTGTCAGGTTCATCATCTGACAGAGACCAGTTTTCATCAAAATTATCAAAAAGCTGTCTAACGAAAATTCTGGTAGGCCGCAGTTTTTGAATTTTCTCTTTTTCGACACTACCCAGCATTTTACGAATTCTCTCCTCTTCAAATGGAACAACAGTAAAATGTGAAACTTTGATCCTAAAAAGACATACAACACTAAAATAATAATAACAACAAAAACAGTAATGATTTAACTCCACAAAGTCTTTTGTAATGTACGAGAAACTCTGCACAATTCAGTTACACAAAAAGGTGCTTGCACATGAAACTTCCCCAATCTGACAGCAAGTGACAAAGAATAAATTCACACTAATGCTACTAGGAAGAAATTAACAAAAATAGGTTTTGCCATTTCCTGAATCCAGGTTGTGGAATAACGAATTGGAAATAAACTTTTGACAACTGGAAAGATGTTTTCTTAACACATAATGATATGTGCGGAGAAAAACTTTGCGTGCCCCCTCTCCAAGATTAAACATACTACTTGTGATGGATAATATTGAACTTGAGTATGTTGTTTGAGATTTATTTGACTATCTTAGCATAAACAGGCACTTTAATAACCATGCCAGAGTTTTGATTACTCTTGGTAAACTTACTGAACTAACTATATATCAAGATTTAAGGTCTGTTACTTCATCTATTTAGTAACCTTTCTCTAATAATTTACATTTATTTCAGAGAACAACCACCAAATTCGGATATTACAGAATCTAGTCAAAGCACTGATGACCAACACAATGAACTGTTACAGAAGGTACTTAATGAGATGACTTCGCCAGAGCCTGAAGAAAATTCTAGTGAAGTTAATATACTTGAACTCATGGATGAAATGTCGTAATAATTTTCAAACTGTAAATAGGGTGAATTAGTTAAAATACACAAAAATGAATACTACTTCATTTTTATTTCTTAGTAAATGTTTATTTTAAGAATTATTGCTACAATCCAACATATAGTGTGTTAAGTAAGATTAAACTATACTGCTCTTTGTTGGTACATTTCAAATTTTTCTAAGTGTAATTACAGTAAAACCTATTATATCCCAATCAATTTGGTGACAGTCAAATAGATACTTTTATTTTGATTGTTAATTTAAAGAACAAAATTAAAGGGGTTAATAAAATTATCTATACTAATATATAAAAACCTAATGGTGTCTGTCTGTGTTTGTACCCAATCACGTGAAAAACTACTGAACTCATTGAGCTGAAATTTTAAATGGACATTATTAGTGTCCCTGGTTAACATATAGGCCTATTTTTATTTAGAAATTCCACCAGGGCACTGCCCCACTGGCCTTAAAAACTATTAACAGTCAATTACCTATACACCATTATATACTTCGTTTAATCACCAGATAGTAAATGTGTTTTTAATCACCAGTAAAAGTCACTTTTAAACACATTTAAATAGGTGATAATAATTGTTTTTTTTTAATCATCTTTCAAGGTTAGTTACACTTTACAACCTTGAGCAGAACTTTTATGTTATGAGCAGAAGTTTTTCCTTCTCTTAGTCTCCTCACTTGTTTCAAGCGGAAATAAACAAAAGCTTATTTTCACAAAAGAAAAGCTCTAAATATTGTTTGTAGGTCTGTTTTATAAAAATTTCTTTTGTGTAAACATGTCCATATTAAAAATCATTTCAACAACCTAGAGTTAACTTATTTCATTACTTTTTTGTATTTCGGAATGCAATAAGCGCAATACAAAAATACTTCAACTCCGTACAAAGGACGGGTACTATGCTAGTAATTTATAAAACTTTAAAACAAACAAATTTATTCTCTATCTAAAGCTCAAGAAAAAAAATGGTTTTAAAGAACTAACTTACACTTACATTAGAAATTAAGGAATAATATTCACGGTTTGAAAACAAAACACAGTTGAATGCTTTGTAACATTTTTTTTATAATTTTCAACAATAATTTGTTTGCTCCCACAAATGTTAATAATTTAAAATATTTTTAAAAAAAAGTTTATTTTCAGTAGTACAAATTTAAAACAATAAATTGAGTTTTGTTATTTAGTTTTTATAAATAGTTTTTATTAAAAGTAATGTTTTTTCATATAAAAATAATTTAAAAATTAGATTTGTATGAATAATTTTTGCTTTTGTTTACTTTGGTCAACCTTTTGATTAGCATTCACATACCAGATCGTGCGACGGCCAGTGAGAGCATTTCCGTATATGTACGTTCTACCATTTCTATCAGATTAGCATTGCCTGTTTACGATTTGTTTTCCTGTGTATTGTGCTGTATTTTAGATTAAATATATGTAACTATCTGAACAATAAATACCACATAACTACTAGTCACCATTCTTGTGTGTCCAAAGTCTAAAGGTTTTCCCACGTATTTACAGATCATTTCGAAGTTTGTGTGGTATTTTTCAAACAAAAAAACCTAAACAGATAATTTTTAGCAAAGAAATTGTCAGTAAACATAAGGTATAGTTTGGTTAACATAAAAAAATTAGTAAATATATATATTTAAAACAACATAGGTTATTCAAATACAAGAATATTTATTAATTTATATCCAAAGCTTTTCGTTGGTAAACAGTAGACAGAAAAATGGAATTTTCATTCCTGATACTATTGGTAGTTTACCAACGAAAAGCTTTGGATATAAATTAATAAATATTCTTGTATTTGAATAACCTATGTTGTTTTAAATTATTAAACAAGAAAACGTAGTATATATATATATATATATATATATATATATATATATATATAGATTTTTTGGACTAGGAGACTGACAGACTTACCTTGGTAAGAGTCCACTCTGTAGTCTTGAAATAGAAACACATAAAAGCACTTGAAGAATTATTTTATTTCATTCTCTCATATTTCTTTTTGTGTTTTCTCTTCGATTGACAAAGACCACTGTGTGGTTGAAATATATCACTGTTTAAGTGCTTTTATGTGTTTCTATTTCAAGGCTACAGAGTGGACTCTGTATATATATATATATATATATATATTCTATATATATATATATATATATATATATATATATATATATATAAGGAATAGTTATTATCTGGAGTAGGTTGCACAATGTATTAGTTATTGGTTTACAAGCTAGTTGTAAATAGCACTAACTTTTATAAAATAACAATGCATACATACAAATGGATTGGTTACTGTATTATGAGCTACAAATAGTTATAAGCAATAAATACAGATGTATTTAATTAAAAAGAACCTACAATTGACAGAAAAATTAACTACTTTCCCACAGACTAGAGATAGATTTCATCAATAATATTCTAATATAGTCAAAAATATTCTACCATAAAAAATCTGATTAAAATTTTAATTTTCCCTTCCTCTACAATAATTTTCCAAAACCTACAAGAAAATTGTAGTATTTTAAGTGTACCTAAAATAAAAAAAAACCCTTTTGTAAGGATTTGAGTAAGTAACTTTAAAGTAAAGATTTGAAAAATAAGTTATAATCTTAATTATAATGTCCACCTTTATTTAAATGAAATTATAACTCACCAAGAATAATGAATCTTATAAATTACTTATCACAATCAAGTTTTTTACTTATAATTATACAGATTCTATTCCTGTATTGAAATTCAGGTAATATTTGTAATTTACAAATCCTTTCACAGTTAGTGTGTTCCTAATGGCTTCTTGGTAATTATTTATTGAAACATACGTATGAATAGGAGGTTGTAGACTCTCATTACGTATAAGTCCGATAAGTTCTTCAAACATTTCGCGTTGTTGAGGAGTATTTCTGTTCTGTGCATGCCATCTTGTCATCCAAAAACCTTTTAGAGTGATGTCTTTAAATATAAAAGAAGATGTAGGTACAGTAACAGGCTCTCGGGACATTCCTCCGTAAGTTACCATAACGCCTCCATTGTCTAACATTCGAAGTAAATTCAGTGCATTTTTCCCTCCAACGCAATTCAAAGCCAATTTCGGTTTAACTGATTTAATAATAGGGGCGCTCCTACACATAGAGAATATATATTAACATTAAGAAAACTCAATTTTATCAATTATTTATAAAGAGCAACAAAAGTAACTAATATGCTGAAATCAATTCTGCCCAGTTAATATTTTTTATGTCAACCTTAAATGATAACATAAAAATAAAATATGTAAAAGAAATAATTATACTTATCAAAGAGGCAGTAAGAAAGGGAAGGGATGATAAGGATAGCCGCATGTACAGAATTGTTCCTAATAAAGACAAGAATCTCAAGTAACTTATCAAATACACTAGAGTCTCAAAAATCCAGATCCCGATAGTTTCCGCTTCTGTTAAATTCGAGCCTATTTTACCTAATTCAAAGAAAATGAGTCGAGTTTCCAAGAAAAGTTTATAGCCATACCGTATGCAAATTAAATGAGTCGGACTTTCGAAAAATGTTTATATAAATACGGTAAAGAAAATGAGTCGGGCTTCCATATCAATATGGTAGGCAAAGGAAATGCGTTGAACTTCCGAAAAATGATTATATCAATACGGTAAGCAAAGGAAATGAACCAGGCTTTCATATAAAGTTCTATAAACTTATTTAGTGCATTTTAAATATAGTATTAGGGTTAATTAAAAATCGTATTTTTTTATGCACAGGAACATATTATCCATGTAGTCTGAGTTTTCGGTAATTCGATGGAGTCTCGGCTCCATTTACCTCGAATTATCTATACTCTACTGTAATCAGAACTAATGATAAAGAACAGCTTTATTAGAGAATTTTAATTTAAAGAAATTTTAAGGAGAAATTTTAATTAAATACCAAAAATATTCAAGAAAAGGTGTTTTTTTTTGGAAATAAAGAGAAAGTTCAAAAACGTAAATGAACAGAAAAAAAAACAAAGAAAAAGATCCTGGGGAAATTTAATATCCAAACTACACAAGAGTATAAAGAGAGAAATATACAAATCAAAATAATATAACAGTTTATCTGACAACAAAAAATAGAATTTGACATTTACTACTTGTAACACATATTAAACATATATATTTAAACAAAAGGTTTTTCTTAAATATTAGCCAAAAAAAATAAAATAGAAATAAGAACAGAAATTACATACTTTATAGAATCCTAATTATTAAACAATAATTGTGGCAACTAAAATTTTTGAAATCTCGACCATTATTGAGAATAATTTTTACATCCTTTAACATAATGACTGGGGAATCGCACCTAGTCTAGCAGTTACAAACAACATTGTCATCTTATTGTTTTCATCAAGATAAAAACATTTTTCTACTGTTGTCGCTAATACCATTATAGAGATTCCTGGTAGAGCTCATTTTGTTCAGCCTGATCTCTGCTTCCACATAGTGAAGTCTATTTCTAAAATTTGTTGCCAAATAATAGGGCTACCATCTTGATCAAATAAATAAAATAACCACTTTCTCTGCATAACTAAGTGAGTTTTTCTTAAACATGCCAAACAAATGTAATTCTGTAGAGAAAAAAAAAGAAGGTTGACGAGCGGAAGTGGAATCGCATCGACAAAGGGCCCACTGAATGAAAACTGTCTATTATCAGGCAAACAACAAAGAGCAGTCCAGGACTGGAGACCTGGTTAAGGAAGGTTAAAGTACTTTTCCATGACTACAACTCTCCCCTCACTGCTCAACAGCCATGGGATAGATCTTTGTAGTTATAGATGGTAAGATGTCTCAAGAGCAGCCTTAAAGATATCCCTCAAATATTCATTAATTTTATTCCTACCAATTCCCAACTCCTTCAGCAAGAAATGGACAGAATTTGTGGGAAGACCGCTGGCACCCACTCAGAGAAGTAGTAGAGGGAGAACCCATTCTGTCAAATGGAGGAACATAAAGATTTATACTTGTTGGCTTGTACAGATGTTGCTTCGGGATATTGTACTCTCATGGGACCGTCAATTCTACCATCACCACTGAACGTTGTCAGTGAAAGTCATCAAAATTACATGGCGTGTTTTTACAAAGATCGGATATTGCCTTTTCATTTTCACTTGTTTCTCTAATATCGTCTCCATCTTCACTTTCACCAAACCCTGCTTCAACAAACACTAAAACACTTTGTAACTGTTTCATTTTTAATTTGTTTGACAACCAACCCAATTCAGTTTACAGCATCCAGAATTGACACAGATCTTGCCACATCAAAAGAGCTATCAGCTTCTATATTTAAAATTAAAGATTGCATTAAATAGCGCCCATAGTATGAATTAAATCTGTAAATAATACCCATATCCGTAAGCTACAGTACGCTCATAGCATTACATGGGAACCAGGCCAGTTTCACATACAAAACCGTTATGTATAGGTAGCAGATGGCATTGTCCAGAAAAAAGAATAACCTTTTGTTTTTCATTTTAGCATTGAACCCATTTAACCATTCTTCCACTGTGGTAGCAGTCATTCAAGCCTTCTTATTGTTTCACCAAATGACTAATAAATTTTCAAGTTTTTGAAACAACACTGTGGTTTTGCTGGCTTTCCAATAACAACAGGCTTCACCATATTTCCCACACAATAATACCATAAGTCTTTCTTCTCACATTTTATCCCCAGCACATTTTTTCCCTTAACTACGTGTGATTTTGTTAGTAATGCCCGAAAAAATTAAATTTCGTCTGTATTATAATGTTTTTAGGTTTTAGACTATGATCTCCAATCAATTCTTGCAGTTTTGTTTTCCACTCACTTACAACATGTTCATCTACATCTTTTGAATCACCACAGTTTTCATTTTAGACAATGTTGTGCCTCATCTTGAAACTGTCCAGTCATTTTGTAAACACTTTAAACTGGTAGTTGTCAAGAGCTATTCAAGAGCTTCACTTTGGAGCATTGACACCAAAATTTGTACATTTTTCGATCTTTCACAGGTCAACCACTCCCACTCTATGGCGTTGATTTCTTCGTTAGCAGTTAATGTCCCCATTCAACCACTCATTCATTATTTTATCCTTATGCTTAAGGGTCTCATAGATCTGTTTTATTATAATTATTTCAAGTAACGACAATTTATACTTTCCTCTCGCTTCAATTACTCTCATTTTTTCATTTAATGACAATGATACATACAATTTAGACATTTCACAAGTATAGTTGTGAGCCCGAAGTGTACAGCTACGAGTAGGTAAACAAACTGACAGTGGTTTCCTTGGAAAGGCAGAATGACTGTATAAATATTTCCGGGCCTTGTTTCCAGGAAATGAGAACAATTCTGCTACTCATTTGACCATACATTCTTTCTTATTTTGGCATAAATTATACACAAAGAGGCCGACCTTTTAAATTTTGTATTATACTTGTCCTTTTTGACAAATTCCACAAATTTTCCTTTCTGTTCCTGCTATGAACAAATTCCGCTTCATACAAAGTAAACAACAATAAAGTGTATTGTAACGGTCTTGGTACCAGCAGTTTTTCACCTTGCACAAGATTCTGTCTTATCAATGTTGTTTTGAACAAGTTTACTGTAATAAGATTCAAACCTCTCAAAACTGAGAAGATGAGTTATGCCAGTGGTACACCAGCTCTAGAGAAACCGTAACTTTAATATGAAATAACTCTATTCACCTTCCTCCTAACCTCGACATGAGATAACTGTATTCACCTTCCTTTTGACAAATTTTTTTGTTTTAAAATATCCAAGTTGTTAAACTAATATCTAACTTACAATAATCAATATTATTAAGTTTATATAAACAATATACCATTTAAACTATACATCTGTATTTAAGATAACGTAGAGTATCGAAATTCCAAGTCCCAATTTTTCGAGCTTTTGTTAAGCCGCAAGATTAATCAGCTAAGTCGCCGGCGCTTGAAAACATTTCCACTTCAGCATTGCCAGTTTCATATAAGAATTAGAGTGATGATTGGATGAATAGAGAACTATTCAAAGAGAGGTTATCTAAAGAGTCTGTGCTCGAAGCTGAAAACTTTATGAAAGCAAAGAATTTGCCTCGGAAGGCTATTTTACTGTTAGACAAAGCTCTGTCACATCCCGAATGAAGATCAACTGTGCTCTGATGATATTCATGCTTTATATCTTCCTCCAAATGTTACTAACCGATGAATCAGTGTGTTCTGGAATGTATGAAAAAAATACACAAGTTACCTTTTACAATCTTTTTTTGAAGGGGAAGAAAGCATTGTAGGCTTTCTAAAAAAAAATTACAGTTAAGGAAGTTATGTACTGGATAGCCGAATCATGGAACGAAATAAAAGAAGAAACATTAGGTAACTCGTGAAATAAATTCTGAGTCATAAAGAAACTCCGTGACACCATAGTACAAAAACAATGTGATAAGCCACACAAAAGGCACACATAACAACTTTGTCCAAAAAAATTTAGCAGCCATGATGAACAATGTATACCAAAGCAACATTAATTTATGTATATACTGTTATTAATAAAATTACATAAACATATTTTGTGCATTCATAACTATAGTATAGTGGTTCATTAGAACTCCTGATTTTTTTTTATGTGCAGAGACATATTTCTGTGTAGTTCGAGTTTACGGTAATTCGAGGGGAGGGGGGTCTTAGCCACATCTACCTCGAATTATCGAGACTCTACTGTATTTGGATATCTATACTTCTAAACGCAATTGTCACTCACTTCAGTTTATTTTTCTGATTGACAAAAAGAATCATATCAGTGTGTCTGAAATATATCATTATTTTAGTGTTCACATGTGTATATTTTAAGATTAAAGTCCAGACCACTACCAAGGCATGTCTGTCAGACTCCAGTCTAGTTAAAAAAATCTTAAATAAGCTTGAAGCTCTACCAGAACTAACCTGAGTGTGTGTGCTACTAACAAGCATTCAGTTTTTCTCAGCATTGGCATCAGAGATTATTAGGATTAAAGGTATGCAAAATGTTTTTTTTTAGAGAAAATTATAGGTTTCAAAAAAGTCAGCAAGGCTTAGGCCTCACAGAGCTAGCCTAACACTCTAAACCTGAGTCAAAAGTCTGGGACATTCTCTAAAAATATCATGACCCTTTTTATGACATTTTCTGTGATAAAAGGCCTATTATAAGGGAATACCATTTTTCTAAGCCTAAGAACTGGCCACAGATAGTGACAACATCGATATGGTGACTGCAAGCAGCATAGGGAATGAGCCAGACAACAACAAAGAGAAGGTGAATGGGAACCATAAATGGCCTGAAGTAATCCTTTCAAGGGAATTCGTTTGATTGATACTACAGAAGAGGTAATATCGACTGATACCTTACTATTAGCAGGTTGAGGGAGGGATATTATTAACAAAAATTCTGAAACAAGCAGTCAGTGATAACGCCTTTATTCATAAAAAGGCGTTAATGTGCTGTATCTAAAACCAGCAATTACAGTAGTTTTAGAAATGTCACTTCGGATTTAAGATCGGTAAAGAGTGTAATTTTTTTTTTATATATTACCGCCAAACTAGTATTTTACTGCTAAATAGTTCTGGAGCAAACAGTTCTAATTGTCGCCGGGAGAGACCGATAGTAAAACAGCTGTCTGGGCAAAGTTTAATATTTACGGTATAGTTTTAAGAAAGGATTAAGACCAGTTGTTGAGAGAGACCCAGACTAGCGAGTCGAGACATATGTCTTCCAGGCAACCAACGGACTGCATCTGGCCGAATGCTAGCTTCCCGAGGGAACCAGTAAGAGGTAACACATAAGCCCTAGTAATGACTCACAGCAGGTAAAAGATTTATTTAATGGTCCTTTTTTATATTTGTTAATAATTCATATGTTTATTTGAATGCACTGTCCATGGGCCGTGAAGGATTTAATGTCTGTTAATTGTATGCAACGGTATTTTAGAGTTAATATCGATGACTTCCCGTTTTACTAAATCCTCCGGCGGCAGTGGCGTTTGAAGAGTTACAGTATTTTTTAATGTTACTTTCATGATTTATAATTACATTATGAACATAAATCAGTGTTTGTTTTTACTATACTCTAACCTCAAGTTTTATAAAAACTGTATTTATACTGATACAAAAGTTGAGAAAAAACGTTAAAAAAATAAGTCAATGTAAAAAATTCCAGTATGTGAATTTTCATTTTAGCTCGTTTTTAATAAAAAAAGTAATATAATTGATTTATGGTTTACCTTATGTCTTTTCTAATAAATAGTTGACTGAACAAAAAGTGTAATATTTTAATGCCTTAATTACTTTTCAAGCTTTAAGTTTTGTTGTGATGGAAGTACATAACTTACATTACTGTTGTTAGTTTTAACTCATATTACTGTTTATTGTTAAAACAGAATTTATTACACAAAACTAAAAATAACAACAGTAATGCAAGTAAGTTCAACTGTAGTATCTAACAGTTTGCAGGGTTTATTACACCTTTAAAATCCTATTTAAATGTCCTCAGAGTCTGAATTTCCCTAAATCCAGCATACCGCCCCCCACATTAAATCAGAGTAGCAAGGTTGTACTGGTGTACTGTTTAAGGGTAAATATTTTAGATTAGTTTTGGTAGAGCTTAAAGGTTATTAGAGATCTTTTGGATAAGACAGGAAACTGACAGCATTATCTTGGCAATAGTCCACTGTGTAATCTCAAAATACACTGTGTCCTATGTCAATCACAGTTTCTCATCAAATGACATAGTGTGTCCAAAATATATAATAATTATTTTATTGTTCATGGGTCTTTTAGATGACAGACATGACTGTTACCAAGATAAGTCTGTCAGTCTCATGTCTGGTCCAAAATCTTTCTCTCTCCAAGTAATTTGAAGCAAAAAATTTAAGACACTTTTTGCTAATTAATTTGGTGGCTTCTTTTAGTCTAAATAAGGTTTACCAAGATGAATTACATAAATTTAGAGTTTTATAAAACATAAATCTGATTATAAAATAATTGAAGAACAATTTATTAAACCTATTGCAAATTGCTGCCTAAACGTCATCAATTATTTTTATTGATATCACTTGGCAAAAGTTCACTATAGGTCAAATTTTGTAAGCTGGCACTTGGGGGCTGCGGGTCTTGGGAAGAGGACAAAGGGAGGGTGGAGGTGCTTGCAAGTCATTTAAAAAACACTGACCCTTGGACTTCGCTGACTCATAAGGTTGACTCAATATTTTGTTACTTCTTAATAGCTTTTAATGTATGGTAAAAATAACAACAAATGTAAAAAGGGAGTTCACGAAAGCATGGTAATAGGATTGTCTAAGGGTAGGTTCGGGTAGGTCCCGACAAGGGATGACGACAGTGGATGATGTTTTCTAAATAATAATATACAAATTAATTTCTACACATAAATTTCTAATAATGAATACACAATTTCTACCTTAGAGCCAAGCGCCAGCTTATAAAATTTGACCTATACTTTAGCATAGAGCAAATATTTGTTAGCAGACAAGTTTTGCACTGAAAAATATCAGTAAGTAGTGGTTTTTTTGCCAACAAGTGGTAACAATAAAAACATTTAAGAAGCATTTTACCACTAATTTAGTGTTCTCTGGCTATAAGTTATTTTAATGCGTGTTTAATGACTAATATAAGAAAATTATATCAATATTCAGTTATTTAAAAAGTCTTATTAAATTGCTAAAGATAAGTTCTCATTATTTAAGCCTACTCTCTTGTTTATCTACATAATCTTGATGAACTTGGAATTCCACACACAACAGTAGAATTATTTGTTTATTTCGTTTATTCTAATTCAACTCTAAATCTGCATTATTGGATACTTTATATTTGGTTTATGAATCATAAACTCTTTTACTAAGAATAAAAATTAGTTCCTGCTATTATTTTAATTAAAACTGTTTAAAGAAAACTATACAGTTTTTTATTGAGTTTCAATAAAAGTTTTTGTAACAGAAAATGCTGAACAGTTAGTGACAAAGATTTAAAAAATTAACATCTCAACTTTTAACACAATAGTTATTAATGACTGTTATCTTAAATAGAGTTTAAAATTGATAATCAATAACACAAATTAACAGTCTGACATATGATAATTAATATTATCACATTAACTAAATTTAATCAATTGTAAAAATTTGTTGTAAAACTTACACCACCAACATTAACAATGTTGCTTGTTGTAATCATCTTGAATTTGCTGATTAAAACTATACGAAATTATTGCATAACTAAGTGAAAACTTTTAAACTTACTTGCTGATGCATTTCGAAACAATTGTTTCATTTACAAAGATGACACTCTATTGCGAACACTTTAAACAACACTCTACTGCAAACTCTAATAAAATAATAAACACTTCAAGACAACACAGCAACCCTTTGAACAGCAAACAGACAAATACAACCTATCCGGTATATACAAAATAACTTGTAACGACTGACAATGGCTTCTGCAGTGGTCAAACCGGTAAATCATTTAACACACGTTTCAAACCAATGCCCTCCAAACCAATTAATTTTAGCAAAAAGATATTAGCCTATAAAACAATTTTTTTCTACTCCACTATTTATATTCTATTATTCTTATCTTTGAGTGAAAGTAAAGTTTGCTCTTTAAATAAAACTTATTATTGTTGGTGATTAGATTACTAAAAGTAGCTCATTTATACAAACTGTATTTTATAGCCTAGTATGTTTTGGCAAAGCAGCTTCCCGGCGAGCCAACTATTGTGTAATTGCAAAAATAGCATCAAATATAATTTCTAGAGATAAAAATGTTCAAAATATCCCCAGGAGGTTCCTGAAAGAGAGTGATGCCCCCAAATACATCATCTAGATATGCCCTTGACCACAGTGCACGTATGTTCCAATAAATCCTCAAGAAGAATATTTATCCTTTTATAAACAATGAGATTAATTTTGTTTTACATTCAGTTTTAATAAAAATCAGGATGTGGTTAGACACCAGTAAAGAACAGATTTACTCTAGATATGTGACTGTGCCAATGATCCCATTGCAATTTGCAATTTTTCATTTGCCATAACTTTGATAATTTATAATAATGTTAGTCATTTTCAAACGAACTCCAAAGGAGGATAAAATTAAATATTTAAAGAAGAATAGCCAAACTTACTGACAATGAACGGAATTTCCTCTTGCCTCATTTTATAAATTTGACCACAATGGTATATGAAGAGTTGGCAAATGATGATGAAATAGGTTAGCAATGTCATTATTGTGATCAGGCTTTTATCAGTTTGTTCTCAACGTATTACTGGTAGTAAAACAGCAATACTACAATCAGACCAAAGTAGAGTAACATATATGTAAAACTTGATTTTGGAATACTCGATATTTTGGTACACTATAAACCTTAAATACATATAAGGCTTAATAGAAGTTAGGATAAAGGGAATAGATATGTAAATATGTACATACTAATTTTTACATTGAAATGGAAGCATCCCGACGCGGGCCAGCGAAATAAAAGGGGCGAGCAGACTACTGTATATAAGAGACAATGACAAAATGCTTGGACGCCGGAAAACCTAATGTGTATCATAAGATTGTAAACAAATGTCAGCTAATCTCCGCTATAAATAGTCTAGGACGTGACATATGCATTATCCATGTCTGTCATATACATTATCGATCTTTATGGCTTTGTGACACACGTGGCACAAGTAGACACTGTGCGACAAAATGGTTCTCAAGAAACTTAGATCACACATTAAAGCTAAATCAATGCTCACAATAAAACAGACGAAAGTGACAGATTTTTTTGTTAAAAAGTGAAAGTATTATGTGTAAAGGAAATTACATATGTACATACATACTTAATTTTGACATATACTTATGTACGTATTGTAAATAGTTAGACATATAAATGTACATGTTATAATCCGTCAAATACATCGACATTTTAAATTATTTTCTGTATTTATTTTGTCCTCTGAAGATTATTTGTGAATTGCATTAACCGGGGTCATTATTTGTGTAACTTATGGTATAATAATTGATTATCGATCGTTTTGCGTATTCTTTGTTCATAGCGGATTATCCGGGGAATTCGTTATCCGGCGTTGCCGGGCCACCCTATTCCACAGATAATCGGGAGTTTAATGTACTTGGTATAGGACTATGTGTGTATAATCTGTGGCTGTTTCTAAACAATAATTAATGTAAGTTTTAACCACTAATTATGTTACGGAACTACACCCAGTTTAAAATCAGAAATAAATTACACGATTTTTTTAAAAGTTAGTAGTCCAGCTGATCGTCATAGGAAATAAAATCTATGAGTTTTTTAAATTTTACATAATATAACCTAAGAAACTAAATATTATAGAAACAATGACAATATTATTAAAAAGTAGCATAATAAGGAAAATATTTACCTGAGATCCTCTTCAATGATAACATGAGTTGCTCCCATTGCCTTTAATGCTTCTTTAAGTCCGTCTATTTCTGGTCTATCCCGTACAATATTTATAGTTTGTATTCCCCAAGCTTTACACAACTGTATGACATTTTGTCCTGCTGCACTGTTGGCACCATTCTGAATTATAGCATCACCTTTTTTTAAATCTACAAAGTCCTTAAGCATTCGATATGCAGTAGAGGGGTTGACTGTTAAACCAGCGGCTGCTGCCAGATTTATGTCTGTAGGTATCTGAAAGGCATTATGAGAACAAAAATGCATATTTCATTATAAAAAACTGACTTTAAAACTATTTTTTTAATTAACTTAAAAAAGGAGGACGTTCTATATTCATTCTGTATGTTTTTTAAAGTTTGTTTCACGATAATTTTGGAAGTATTTAACCCATCAGAGTGATTTTGCTTGCAAATAAAGGTGAAACCTTCCCGGTGGTCCCACTATAGTTACATCCTAATCAATTTGAATTGGGGACAATAATATACTATTTAAAAATTTTTTTTGAGTAAATTTTTTTTTCAATAAGGATTATGAACTATAAAATAATTAATAAGCAAATAACCTACTTCAAAAAAGGAGGAGGTTCTATATTCATTCTGTATGTTTTTTAAAGTTTGTTCCACGATAACTTTGGAAGTATTTAACTGATCAAAGTGGTTTTGCTTGAAATGAAAGGTGAAACCTTCCCAGTAGTCCCACTATAGTTACACCCAATCCATCTGATTTGGAGACAATACGCTATTTTAAATTAAAAAAATTTTTTTTTAGGGAAATTTTTTTTAAAAAGGATTATGAATTATAAGATAATTAATAAGCAAAATAAGCTATCACAGTATTTATTTTATGTATTCTACCACATATAAAAAAGTAAGTATAAAACAAATAGATTTTTTAATATTTTGATTAAGAAAGCTGCTTAGAACGAGCATCATCGGATACTAATTAACGATTTTTCCTCACAAAAGCGGCTTTTTTTATGATCTTGATTATAACTTGGCATAACTCAAACGAGATGAACCAAAATAAATAAACTGAAAATACTATATTTTGAAAATACTATACTAAATGAATTTAGTTCATTTACCATAAGCAAGGTATTCAATAACCCTCAGGTAAGAACTTTATTACTTCACTAAATACCAAGAGATAAATTATTCATTAAATATAACTTTACTATCAATATTCACTTTATTTTTTTTTTATTAATTTTTTATGTTTAAAAAAATGTTTTCCTAATAATTATTACAGATTATTGTATATTTGCCTGAGATTTTTCATTATATGATTATTAACACATTTGTTTACGAAAATGAAAAAGAATAATTGCAAGATAAGAAATAACATGTAGGATTTTAGGAAAACTCATCAAGGGAATGTCCAACATAAATTACTCTATGTATTCATCTGACAAACTGATACGCTTATCGTATTGTTCAAGGGAGTATCAATTATTTGAACGACTAAGCAATATGATTAGAGGGATATACACATCGGAAATTAGTATAGATAAATATTTGCAATCTTGTAAACATAATCAACAGAATGAAACAAAATTCTATTATAACGTAGATATGAATTAGAGATCATACTTTTATAAATGAGGAAATAATTTTTTTTTAACAGAACCAACTTGGAAAAAAACAACCCAAATATATAATTTTTACTTACTAAAAAGTAAAAAAATAATTTTCCAATAACAAAAACATAATTTATCATAAGCTTATAACCCACAAAATTTTTATATTTACAGCAGTCTACAATTTAAAAAAAAAATTGTATTCAATTAATTTTTAACTGTTGCCACAGAATACACTATACAATACTGTGTTCTCATAAATAAATGACAAATCAATTGATGTTACAGATTTTAATATAAAATAATTAGGTTTGACATGGCTGCATGGTCAAGTGGGTGGAGCACTTGATTACAAAGTAAGCCCTTGGTACAGCTTACTTGTTCAATTTTCAGCAGCGCCAAAGAAATTCTGTTTTTTCATCCCCCAGGTAGACACAATTAGTGAAAAGGAGTGCCTAGGGTCAAACCTGGAGTAACTGAGCAATACAAGAGTATTAACTTCCTCAAATACTATAAGACACAAGTAAGATAGTTCTAGCCTGTGTTTCTTATCACTCCTTAAAAAGGAGCCATTGCCAATATTATTATAGTTAGGTTTAAAGGTAGTAAAACCATGTAAATTAAAGACATTTATTCATTAAGAAAACTCTATGGACGCATAAATAACATATTTCAATTTAATTAATACCTTTAGTAACTGTTCTTCTTTAAAAAGAGCATGAGTTCTCCATGTTCCAGCACATTCCATGTTCGGAATTACCATATCACCAGCATTCAAATTTTTTACTCTTGGGCCTACTGCAATCACCTCACCCACGCCTTCTGCACCTGGTACTGCAGGAAGAGTTGGTTTTACCGGATATACTCCTTGAATTGTATTAATGTCAGCAGGGTTAACAGCTGAAAATATCATTTTTACTAACACCTGGAAATGAAATAGTTTATCTTTAAGACTTATTTATTACATTATAATTTTAAAAATTTCATTTTTAAGAAAAAATTAGATAACCTTATTTTTCAAATAATCCCATGTACCTAGTGTCGTGAAAACACATATTACCAAAGTGAAAGCATTACTGAATTTGCTTTACAAGCCAGTTGTTTTAACTGCTAAAATTTGGAAAATTTCCAAGTACAACATAACTAATGATAAAAATGTGAAATATACAAGGCGGCTTAATAAATTTTACACACACATTATCACTTGTTATTAAATTTTCAAAAAATTAAGCCACCTAACACTAAGATTACAACTCAGTCTTTGGTCACTGCTGAAGAACGACAGACCAAAAGTTCAAGACTTCCCAAGGTTATGTTAGATGCCATTCGTTGGTTACCAGTATTTTGCATGGCTTCCTCCCTAACGCTGTCTAATAACGTTTTTATAAACACAATTTTAAAAAAATTCATTTAATCAAACTTCATTCGCTTTCTGTGTTCTTTATTTACACAATTTTGTTCAGAATAAAATTTTCTATAAGTTTTATTAAAAGGTTTGGTATGCTTCTTGGTGAAATAACAAAGTTATTGTTGCCTAAAGATGAAAAAATGTGTTTTCTCACTCTAATTTTTGCATTTGACACTAGTCTTTGCAAAAACGACTCAACTTACAGTTCTGGGACCTGTTTTTTTAAATTTATCAGGTCAAAAACCATAAGATACAATTGAACTCACTCCTTAATCTACCTTACTAGAATTTCCAGAATACCTCGTTTTAAATGGTGAGCTGAAATCCAGGCAAAATCTTTCGCTAGCCGTAACTGGCTAACGAAGTATAATTTCCGGGCCCATGATTATATAAATTTGTTTCATTATTTTTACATGTAAAATGAGCTCCTAAAGTTTTTGCACATCTTTGTGAACCACCCTATATAAGAGGTTACAGCACTGAATTTGTTTAAAATACTTTTAACAGGGAGGAAATGCAAGTAAAAATTAAAAAATGCATATAGCATGCTAGTCTCCATTAATGCAGGAGTTCTGCAAGGCTCAATTTTTTTACAAACTCTTTGTAATTATTAGGAAGATATAAATGATTATAAAGTGTTACAAATGATTTACTTGAGGAAAGATTTTTAGATACTCTGGGAGCATTTGTAGATGGCTTAGTATTCTTCTACTCTATAAAAATTATTCAGTCTATAAAGAACAATTTCATAAAATTTAGACTTTTTTTTAAAGCTGGTGACAATAACAAAATGACAATTAATGTTAGTGTTTTGAATCAGATTAAAAATATCATAACCGGGTTAATATACTAGTAATTGCAATTCTACAAGTATTAAATAAATAGAACAGTTTTAATATCTTGGTATTGTTTTGAAGAGAAATTTACATGGAAGAAATATACATTTTTATGTAATAAATTAAAATTGTGCACAAGAGCCTTTTATTTTTTATCAACATTTGTATTCTACACAATGAATTTAAAATGTTTATATTACGTGTTGGTGAATTTTAGATTGCAGTATGCTATTCTATATATTGGGGGGGGGGGATTGAGTTAAAATTAATAGACAAAGGTTTAAAATATAATATCTCTCCAATACAGCAAAAAAATATCACCAAAGACCTAATACTTGACCTAGAAAATTAAACCCCCTAAAAAAAACACCCAGGAAATACAAGTACCCAAATCTTTTAGCAAAAACTTCAAGATGTACAACACAAAACCTGCAAGTTTTAAATTAAACAAGCCATCCACAACACAAAACACATAATTCCACATTCATCTAAGGTAAACCCTTACACAGAATTATAAAATATTCAAACCTCATTGTTGAATAAAAAACGGCATTCAATTGACAAGTTTAGAAACAAAAATTCCATATAAATCTAACCTAGTTTTCTTTGATATCTCAAACCTCTACACCTATTTGTGGTGTTTGTATATCTCATAGTTTTCTGTTGTGTTTAGTTTGTTGCTTTTTTGATGTAGTGTAGGATTTTTAGATTGGTGACTGTACTGATGTGAGAGTGTAGTGTGCTTTGTATGTGTATGGCGAAATTTTATTTGGTTGTTTTTTTATGTCTTTTATGTGTTTGTTGTATCTTGTGGTAAATGTTCTTCCTGTTTATTCTATGTAAAAACTGGGGCAGTTGTTGCATGTAATCTTGTATACTCCTGCCCTGTCGTGCTTATTCTGGTGTTTTTGAACTGTGTAGGTGTTTATTAATTATGTTGTAATTAATTTAATGATATAAAAAACCACAAGATGTATAACTCAAAACCTGCAAGTTTAATTAATAACTTTACATTACAACAATCCGAAACTATTGAAAACGTTATGTCTCAGTTAGTTTTTACAAGTTTACAAAAAATTAAAGTTCAGATAGTCGTAAAATTATTAAAAAAATTATGTTTCAATGCACATTAAAACTTGTATGTACTAATAAAGTAGAAAGTATCAACACATAAAATTATATACACTGAGTTTCATATATATACTATATACACGAAATTTAAAGTTCGGATAGTCATAAATATTGTTAAAAGGATTAATTAAGATTCACCGAACGTAATAGACCACAAAATTCAACACAACTACAAAGAATTTAACACAGCAAGACAGGCTGCAGTCGAAGAAATACAAGAAGACGGTTTTAAAGGTTAGAAAATTACACGCCTACATACAATTCAACAAACAATGCCTAATCCATAATATAACACCCACATATGTGAAAATAAACAATAACACAAAAGCAACTACAATTACTAAACAAAAATCGGAAATAATTTAAGTTAAACAAAGCATTAAAACCTTATACAAAAATAAAGACTTACTGAATTATAGGTTATACCTACTTTACATAAATCTCGTCAGCACGATCGGACACAAACTCAAACTACAAATGGTAACAGACACTAATAATTGGGCAACAAATAAAATAATATACACAAGAAATAGATTAATCAAGTATTATGTAAAACAAAAAACACAACATACTCTCAACCTACACAAAAATTCTACCCCCGTACAGTTAACTTCACTAATACAAAATTCGCACATCACAAAATGAATTTAATAAACAAAGGCCTAAAATACAACCTACATTATAAATCAAATAACATAACAAATAGAAACATTATACTACAAACTGAAACAGTCATACAAAAAACCGACACAAAAGACCTTGGTCTTATTTGAAAAGGACAGTGTTGGAAGACATTGCTTAGAGGGGACAATGGAGAGAGACAGCGCTTAGAGAGGACAGTGGAGGGAGATTTCACTTAGAGGGGACAGAGTTAGCGAGATAACTCTTAAAGTACAGTGGTGGGAAACAGTGCACGGGAACAGCTTTGAGGAACAGTGATGTTACATTTATGGGAGGGGACAGTGTTGGAGGACCCTGCTAAAAGAGGAGAGTGCTGGAAGACTTCACTTGGTGGGGACAGTGCTGCGGGACAGTGTTGGAGGACATTGCTTTGAGGAGACAATGGAAAGAGACAGTGCTTAGAGGGGACAGTGGAGAGAGACTTTACTTGGAGGAGACAGAGTTAGCAAGATAACTCTTAGACTACAGTGGTGGGAAACAGTGCTCTGGAACAGCTCTGAGGAACAGTAATGTTACATTTATGGGAGGGGACAGTGTTGGGGGGGACAGTGCTGGGGGACAGTGTTTAGAGGGGGCAGTAGAGGGAAATGGTGCCTATAAAGGACATTGGAGAGAGAGAGTGCTTAGATAGGACAGTGGTGGAAGACTTTACTTGGAGGAAACAGTGTTGGGTAAGACACAGAGATTGCTGAGAGACAGAGTTGGGGGACATTGCTTACTGTGAGTCTTGACACAAACATCCTAACCAAACACAAAAAACAAACCAACCAAAACATGAACAATCAAATTAAAACCGCTGCAAACATAAAACAAAAAGCTCAACTAAACAACATCACACTCACCACAGTAGACAAAGGCAACACCACAGTAATTATTAATAGAAACAGCCTAAATGACAAAATCAATGATTACATTGCATGGACAAAATAATCAGATAATCTATTAACTTGAACACAGAAACACACATAAAAAACAAAACAAACCTCATAAATAACACTACTATCACTCGATATAACAAATATGTACACCAACATACCCGTATCCGAAACTCTTATAAATCCTAGAAACCCAATTAATACAGAACAACATACCAAACTCCCATGTTACCGAAACCCTAAACATCCTCCAAACCATCACTAAACAAAAACTATTTCACCCACAACTCGCACTTCTATTCACAACCAGATGGCCTACCCATGGGAAGTCCTATCAGTAGCGTTCTAAGCAGAATTTCCCTACAACACATAGAAAACACCAAGATATTCACAAACAATACACACACACACAAAATCATTTACTGGCAACACTCGACAATGCTAAAAACTCCTCACCTACACTAATAAAATACACCAAAAACTCCACTTCACCTCAGAGATTGAAACTAACCGATCCCTAAACTTCCTCGACCTAACCATAACAAAAAGCCACACACAAAAACACAGCTTCATCATCAACAACTTAAAGCAACTGTGGCGTAAATGTTTATATTAATTAAAACAACCTCTCTCCACAATTCAGAGGTATTTGTTAAAATACCTCTGAAGATGATTACTTTGTAGTCGAAATGTACATAAGGTTAAAATAAAATTTGTTGAATTTGTGGTAAGAGGTTGTTTTAATTAATATATACAGCTTCATCATATACAGTAAACCCATAATGACAGACACACTTATCCATAACGCCTCAAACTACCCTATCAAACACAAACATGCAGCCTTCAGATCATCCTCCATAGGCTTAAAGAAGTTGCAATGTCCACAGAATACATAAACAAAGAACTAGACACCATTAAATATTTAGCATACACAAATGGATACAACACCACAATAATAGACAAACTAGCACAATATACAGAAAAACACTAAAATTAGCACTACAGACAGGGAAAACAAATTCATCACATTACCATACATAAACAACAAAAAAAAAAAAAAACAAATAAAATAACCTGCAAATTTAAAAAAACAGGATACAAAATAGTATACAAAACTAATAACAAGTTACAATACAAAATACAACACAACACCAACGACAAAGACAAACTACAAGCATCAAGCGTATACAAACTAAACAGCAACAAATTCTATATTGGACAAACAGGCCCCAGCTTTAAACAAAGAGTCAAGGAACACCAACTCAGCATTTAACAATCACAAAAAAGAAACAGTACACAAATACACAGACATTTACCATAACCTAGAAATCCTAAATCCTAAACATTAACAAAAAAGGACCACATCTCAACACACTAGAAAAATATGAAATTTACAAACACACAAAAACACAAAGTACAAACATATTAAACGAACAAACACAATACAAATCATACATACTCTTTGTTACTATCGAAAACCTGCCTTTAAAACCGTGACCGCTTGACTCGACATCTCCAAGCAGAAGACACTGATGAAGATCGCCACATAGTGATCGACAACGTTCAGGTTCAGTAAGCTTTCACAAATTTACAAAATTTAAAGTTCGGATAGACATAAACTATTGTTAAAGTGATTAATTAAGATTCACCGAACGTAATGGACTACAAAATTCAAGAATTAGTTTTTTGTAAAACATAAGGGCGGTTCCTTTTGTATCACCTTGTCACCCTTTATATTTGAACATTATATTTAGACTACTGCACAAATTTGGTCTTGAATATCATAAGCCATAGTCTGATAATATATGTGTGTCACAGTTTGATAATATCAAAGCCAGGTAATATGTGTGTAATTTTTTTTAAGGAAAAGATATGAAAAACCTTGAACACCATATTATTAGTTTTTTTCTTGCTGATCAAATCATGGAAGAGTTTGTTTATGGTATGTCACAAATGATTTTGTTTGTTGTTAGTGACGTTTTCACAATAATCAAATTAGTTCTGGACGATTATATTCAGGAAAGAGAACTACATATTTTACAATTGAAGATGAAAAATGACTGGATATGTATTGGTGAGTTTTATTTACCATCAGGATTCACTGAGAAACTACAATGTATATATAGTTAAAAAAAAACTTCTTAAAATTTTATTTTAATTCTTTTCAGTGCACTCTTGAATTACAACTGCTCCAAGCAACGTGAAGAGATTGGGCTTAGCTGTGAGTGATAAAAACTTATACAAACTGTATACAATAACTCCTTGTACTGCATGTTATTTACTAGCAGTAAAAAAGTTTTGGAAGATAGAAAATATACTTTTCATGATAACATAATCCAAAGTGTTACATGGTGGAATCCTTTTAGTCTCAATTTGACAAAGTCAACCAAATCAAGATTTTATATACACATCACTCCAATTTTGTTTGTGAATGTTGGTGAAAGATCGAGAACATTGCCAGCTGCTGAAATACTTCTTCCTTATCAGCAGGAAAGGACTGGATTCAGGCAATTTTCATTGTTTTCTCTGCAGTGCTATAAGGGATTACTTTGTAGGGGATATACTGGCATATTTGGTCATCTCCAAACAAGTGTTAATGGTCTTCCATTAACATATAACTGTTTTGAGGAAATAACATTCCTATCCAGCACCAATATAAAACTGGTATGTACAAACAATTGGTCCTTGTTTTGATGATGGAGTTTTCTGTACAAATTTGTTTGCAGTTGATGTGTTTTAACAGATTGCTAGAAAAGCCTATTCACAATTTTTTTGTTTAGGATACCCAGAAAGGTAAACAACTCTTTCATTGAAAAAATGGCCAAGGATACTATAAAAGCGTCCTTTGTCATCTGTTTGAACAACTTCACCAATGAGAAAGATATAACAGTTGTTCCAGGAATATCTTTTACCTGAAGCAATTTTCTTTTTTTCCAAAGTTTAAAATTTTTTGGTGTCACTACTAGGTTATGTTATTTTTTCTGGGTTCTTTCTGAAGACTTTCCTCATCACTAGGTATAATTTTTTTGGTACGTACGTATTATACGGAGGCCACTAATATAGTTACGTAGTAGGCCTAATGTTGTATAAACTTACAACAAAATCCATCCTGACTAGATATTTCCTACGTAAATAAATTCAACCAAGATGCAAATTAACTGTGGAAAACACGCTAAAGTTAGGTTTATTTATTCACATTTTATTTGGGACTACATTTTTGGGTGCACAGTAGAAACAGCTCATTGGACTACATCTAGACATGAATATACCTATAAATCATTCAGTTAGGATAGATGTTAGGTTATAATGTTATACAACATTACTATACACCTATATTAAAATATACCTATGAAGTATCCAGTCAGGACAGATTTGGTTGTAATTTTATACAACATTACTATGTACCTATATTAGTGGCCTTTGTATAATACGTTACGTAAGTACCAATTTTTGCCAATATCAATTATGTTTAGAAAGGATATAATTACCTATTAAGTACTTCTCTATTTCCAATTACTAAATCCCTACTTCACAATTTAGCAACAAAGTAGGAGAGGTTTAATTATTTTAAAAAATATTGTTAAATTTAATGTCAAGCGGGGCAAGCTGCCTATATAGGTTACATACCTCTATATGAAACCTAACCTATCTAAAGCTATATTATTATAAAAGAATTATTAGTGAAAGAAGCATGTTTAATAACTTTGATGTTTCCGTGACAATAGTTATAATATGTTTTAACCATTCTATGGTTTAGATCATTTAAATCCCTTTATTTGTGTTTAGATTACTTTTTAGTACCATATGTAGAAAGTTAAGGTTGAAATGCAGTAGCTCGGCACCATACGATATTTTGGGAAATTGTTCAAAATCACCAAATTGGACGATATCCACAAGAATTTTTTTAAAATTGAAGTAGGAAGTTAGTTTTTAATTTAAAGTAGGGTAATAAATTCAGCGCTGATGTAGAAGTTGTGAATAGGCGCGGAGTGATACTTACGACACAGTGCTGCGCATAAGGTTGTGCGCATTGTCCGCGGTACGTCACGCAACCTTACGTGTGTAGATATTTGAGAAACAACTTCTACAGTTAGGATAGATTTGGTTTTAAATTTATAAAATACTGTATACCTATATTAAAATATACCGAAAAAGTGTCAAGTCAGGTTAGATTTGGTTTTAATTTTATACATTGAAATACAGTTGTGTCACGAAGAATTTGTATCACTCCGCGCCTATTCACAACTTCTACATCCGCGCTGAATTTTTTACGCTACTTTAAATTGAAAAAAAAATAACTTTCCGAGGTCAATTAAAAAAAAATTCTTGTAGATATCGTCCTATTTAATGGTGTTAAACCATTTCCCAAAATATCGTATGGCGCCGAGCTTCTGCATTTTTACCAAAGTGAATGTATGTATTTAATGTATAGAGGTTGTCTTATATGTAATGCAGTAAAATGATGTTCTGATTTTATAAAACTTTGTGTAAATTACTAATTATAATTTTAAAAAAATAACAAACCATTAGTCTGATAACATGAAGTACAGTACTAAAAACAAAAACTACAACTTTTACATAAATCAGTTCTTATTTTACCTCATCGGTTTTAGGAAGACTGACATTAAATTTTTCTATGTAAACAACCTGACTCGGATCCCCAAATTCATGGAATATAAGTCTCTTGCCTGTATTTGGAATTTTTGTACTGTTTGACCTATAAGGTTGTCGCATTACAAATTGTTTTCTAAATATATCTTTAAATTGTCCTCCAAATACATCTTTAATATGTCCTCCAAGAATATCATGGCTAAAAACTTGATTTAAAACAAATAATGATACAACTTTTCGAAATCGGAAAACCATTTTTAACACTGATAAAAAACTTTATGGTTAGGTTATAAAAAACTAAACCGACAACTATTTCTGTAAAATAATGACATCAATTTTCAAGTTCCTATCATTGTTATCAATTTCATAACAGTCCAATTGTAACTTCTGGTATCAAATTCCTATGCAATCCGAGTTTGCGTAGGCCCTCTGCATTCGAATGCAAAGAGTTTCAAAACAGTTCAGCAAAGGTTTACCGCGGAATTAGTTTGCAAACGGAATACAACCCTCCACATACTAGAGTGCGATTCTTTCAGGGTCAGTTGACAATCTCAGTGTTGTACCTTTTCATATAACAATTTAAATTTTATATATTGCTAATCAAATTGCTTAAAATTGAGAAACTCTTATTGATTTCTTAGTTCACATAATAATAAGACGATAAAGATTATTCGTCAAAGACACAGAATCTTTACAGATCTTCTAAAATTACATTATTTTGAAAATAAAAATTTCCTCGCTTCTCTATCTCCATTATTTTTAGCATCGAAGTTGTTGCTTTATTAGGGTATTTTAAGAACAGAAATATTTTTTATCATCGTTTAGAAAAATAAGATGATTGTTTTAGTCAGGGATGATTATTCAATAGAGGATGCTTCTACAATTAATTTGTCGCCCTTTACAAATCACTTTTAGGGTTATGGTATAATGAAAAAACATTGACAATGTCCCTGCCATTATAATACATTCTTTAGTACATATGCTAAACAATGATTTGTGTGTTGGTGCAGTGTCACAATACCAACACTGAATTTTGCTGCGTTCATGTAAAACCTCAGGTAATTTGTGTTTTATAGACGTTCAAGGCATACAGATGTTTCCGTCATCATAATCGATATGATAAGCTCCATTTTGCACGTACTCACTGACATCTATTTTTCATTCGATTGCTATCTATAGCTCTATTTTTCTACGTATACTTTTACCAATTAAATACATGTTAAAGCTAGCGCTGTAATCACTAGATTTAAGAGAAAATCTGTTAAGGGAGCTACATACATTAGTAAAAATCGGCTAAATTCTCTATCTCTCTTTCTTCAAGCAGTCGTTTCTCCTTCTTCAAGCAGACTGTCTTCAAGCGGATCCTGTTTCATTTATCTTCCGAAATTTAAATAAAACTCTCTCCCTTTTGATAAGTTCAATTCAATTGTTTTAATTATCACTTAACCAATAGTTTATGACTATCCGAACTTTTGAATTTAGTAAATTTGTTAAAACTTACTGAGACATATCGTTTGAAAACGTTCTGTCTCAGTAGGTTTTAACAAATTTACTAAATTCAAAGTTCGGATAGTCATAAACTATTGTTTAAGTGATTATAAGATTCACCGATCGTAATGGACTATAAAATTCAAGAGTTTTACTTAAATCTTTCATTGCTAATAAATATCGTAATAAATATTTATAGTGCATTGACTGGCGTCACTAAACCTTATAAAACGCTTGTGTTTTTATGGTCTTACATATGAGGGGTGGTGTTTTTCGAGTAACGTAGCTTTTTCTCTTAGTAATTCATTTGGGCCTGAAGAAGTCGTACAGTATTTTATATAAATGTGAATGGTTTTCTGAATAATATTTGTGTCTTCTTGAAGTAAGGTTGCTAAATTCATAACAGCGTCAACAATTTGAAATGGACAAGAAATTAGGCGTAGAAAAGTCTTTGAATTGAATTACTGCATTTTATATCACCATCGTCTTTTTATTAAAAAAAATGTTACGGTTTGAGCTGGAAAATATCCCGAAATAGCCGTCCTCAATAATAAAGAAGTAAGCGCTATTGTAACATAACAATATACGTTCAAGTCCTTTTATTTTGATTGAATTAAATATTTTGTGGAAAGAAACCTGCGTTATATCGGCCTGAACATTAACAAAAAAATACAATAGTAAATATGGGAATTGACATAAAAAATTAATTTGTGTTACTCTACTAGTTATTCGTTTGAACTTGAACACATTTAGAAGTTACAATTAAATGGTACTTAACTAAGTGATTACATAAGGGCTTACTTGCTGACACGTTTTGAAACAATCGTTTCTTTTACGAAGCAAAACTTTTACTGGTCGCGTCTGGCTAGGTACAAAGGTTGTCGGCTTGAGATTTATGAATGAAAGGGGTGGGTTAAGTAGGTTGTGTACTATATAATGAAACAGGGTGTTGGTTTAAAACGCGTCAGCAAGTAAGCCCTTACATATTCACTTAGTTAAGTATCATTTAATCATACTCTTGAATTTTGTAGTCCATTACGTTTGTGGAGTCTTAATTAATCACTTTAAGATTAGTTTATGACTATCCGAACTTTAAATTTTGTAAAAAATTACTGAGACAGAAAGTTTTCGACCGTTATTTGGCGATCTTCATCAGTGTCTTCTGCTTGGAGTTGCTGGGTTAAACGGTGACGGTTTTAAAGGCATGTTTCCGATAGTATCAATTACCGTCCTTTAAAACCATCACCGCTTTACCCAACAGCTCCACGCAGAACACATTGATGAAGATCACCACATAACGATCGAAAACTTTTTGTCTCAGCAAGTTTTACAAAATTTAAAGTTCGGATAACCATAAATTTAATTATAGTTTAATCAGTGAATACAAAATGATTACAACAAGCAACCTTTAGAAAGACTTGAATAAAAAAAAAACTATATTAATGGTTTCTCTGCAGATTTCTATTACATGTTTGATATTCGTACGTGCTTTTTTGTAATAATCTCAATGCCCTGCATTTAATTTTAGACGATTTATGCTCACAGATAAAATGGTAATTTCATATTAATCTCTTATTACTTCCATAAAAATACCTCTTATTCTCTGATGGGATCTGTGATTGACGATTTGAGTAAACAACGTTGTAATTGATCATAAACGATTGAAAACGTGTTGTATTTAAAAGAAATCGAGTAGCTCAAAGTGATTAAAGTAGGTTTTATAAGGTAAATTTTAACCTAGTTTATTATATCACTTTAATTATTTAAACAATATTTCTTCTATTTTCCTAAAAACAAAGTAATAGATTTTGATAATTTAATACCTACCTAAAATATTTTAACCGGTTACCCTAAAGTATTTGAATATTTAAATAATTCGTCTCATTTTTAAACCATAATTTTTGAGGGCTAGGTTTAAGGTTGTGTTTGAGTATTCAGTTTTTGAAAGCAACCAATTACACTTATTTTTCGTTCGAGAAAGATTTGTAGTTCAGAATCTTCTTGATATTCAATTTCATTAATGTTGTAATTTTAAATCTCTAAATACCTATGTATTACAATTTAACCAATTCCTAGGTTATTTCATAATGATAAAAACCATAATAAGCTGAAGCAGGAAAAAATTCTCGAACTAAAAATCACCGGTTCACGCTATAGGCCTTCATGGTATTACAACCTAACATTTAAAATGTGAAATAAGTAACTTTCACAAAAATACATAAAAATGTAAGAACGTACATATGTAAAAACGTAAGAAAAGTAAAAAAAATTCACGAAAATAGCGGTAGTCGTACATCAATAAATGTTATTTTAGGTTATGTTTTGGTAATTGTTTAGTTTGCTGAACCGGGCCTATATTTCCATGGAACATTCAGAAACATGTAAAAAGGCTATTTTCATTGAAATTATTTTTTTCTGTGCCTAGAAACATTATTTTTTCTTAAATTGAAGTTGGATAAAATTTTCAGCGCGGATGTAGAAGTTGTGAATTGGCGTGGAGTGATACAAATGTTTTTTACGTCACAGTGCTGCGCATAAGGTTGTACGCATCGGCCCCGGTACGTCACGCAACCTTACGTGTGTAGATATTTGAGAAACAACGTTTTGGCTTAATTTTTATACATATATTTAAATATACTTATAAAGTCTACAGTTAGGATAGATTTTGTTTTAAATTTATACATGACTATATACCTATATTAAAATATACCTAAAAAGTGTCCAGTCAGGTTAGATTTGGTTTTAATTTTACGCATTACCTAAATGGTTACATTTATACAATTAGAACCAAATCTATCCTGACTGGATACTTCATATTTTATACTTTTATTTTGTTAAATTCATTAAAATTATGCCAAAACATAATGCTACACATTATCCAAGTGTAACGGTCAGTACATTTGTGATGTCGTGTATCTCTCCGCGAGGCAAGCTGCCTATTCACAACTGCTACATCCGCGCTGAAAATTTTACCCAAATTTAATTTAAGAAAAAATAATGTTTCTAGGCACAGAAAAAAATAATTTCAATGAAAATAGCTTTTTTACATGTTTCTAAATGTTTCATGAAAAAATATAGGCCCGGTTTAGCAAACTAAACAATTACCAAATACGTAAGAAAAGTTAAAAAATTTCATGAAAATAGCGGTAGTCGCACGTCGAAATAATTACCAACCATATGACAATTAGAACAGCGGTTGCAAAAAACATAAAAAAGTGTTGATATATATTTCTGGTATTCCTGTTGCTTCGCTCCACTAGAGATAAGCTATTATTATTATGCAGTGTCAGTCAGTCTTAATGAAACTTAACATGTGTCTGTAGTACACAATTTATTTAAGCGTTTGCTTAAGTCTAGTTATTATACGTATTACAGTTTAGTTCTGTGTGTCTATTAATAATGGGGGTCTACATAAATAAAAGTAAAATATTGTACAGTTTAAGTAAATGTTTGTGAAATGTCAACTGTCAAACAAAAATATGAGATGCTAACACTGAGTGTTAAAATGGAGATTTTAAGAAAATTGGACAAGAGGGAGAAGGTGGCTAACATAGTTCGAACACAATATTTCGTGCACTACAATCCACTCGATCAAGAATAGGAGAGAGAACATTGAAAAGTTTGTAAAAGATGCTAAAGTTAGTTTTTCCTTACAGCAAATTTTGAAAGCAGATGAATTCTAAAATGGAAGAAACACTTTACCCTTGGTTTATAAAAGAACATGCTTGCTACACCCCCATTAATATTGAAATAAAAAAAAACTTAAAATTTTTATAACAAAATATATAGAAAAAATGATTTTAAAGCAAATGATAATTAGTTTGCAAAATTTAAAGCGTGGTATGGTATTTATCTGTTGACAATGATCAGAGAAAAATTGTTTAGTGTCAATGCAGCTGTAGAGCCGTTTATTAACACTGATACAGCAGCTAGCTCAGGACTTGTATAAAATTTGTCTGTAAACAGTTTGCCTAGTGATTACATCAACTTTGTAAGTCATCTGGAAAATAAGTCGCTAGTAATGCATTGCATGCTATCTAGTGGTGAAATGTGTTACTAATATTCAGAAAAACATCACAGTGTACACTAAACTTGTAAAAATACGGAATAAGCAATATAATTTAACGATGAATTACGAACCTGTAAAATTACATAATCCAAACTTTTGCTACTGTATCAGGGGTACAATGCAGATGAAATTATTGTTATTGAAATTATTATTTTTTGGAAATTATTGCCACGAAAAAGTTATGTTCACCAAATTAAAGCTTGTGCCCCTAGTTTCCAGGTTTCAAAACACCGAATAACCATTTTATTCATGTCAAATGCCACTGGAACACACAAATTAAAACTTTTGTTTTTTTCGTAATGTTAAGAATCCACAGTCATTTGAAAATGTAAATTTGCCTATGAGGTCAAAATAAGGCATGGATGGCAAAAGAAATTTTCCATGAATGTTTCCATACCCAATGAATGATTATGTACTCCAAGCACGCTCGTTTCTCAAAAAAAGAGATTTACTTGAGAAGGCGCTTTTTGTCTTTGATATTGGACCAGGTCATGGATGAAAAAACAGACCTCCAAACTGCATTCCTCCGTTACAACCAAAACTTCATGAAATGGTGAAAAGAGGTACAAAAAAAGATTCTGCTTGAGGCTGTTAGCTATAATGATGACATCACTGTGACTTTTAAATCAATCAACTTTAAAGACTCAGTATTTATGGTTGCATCAGCCTGGGACACTGTACCTCAATCAGCAATAAGATTATCATTGAAGAAGTTATGATTTTCAGCTGAAGGTCAGATTCTTATGATCCAGAATATATTTAAAGCCATTTGCAGACCTGTTAGTCAGTAGTAAAGCAGACCTAAGACATTGAGCTTCAATGAGCTGACATTCAAGATGGGTGTGACAAAAATCTTGATTTTCAAGAAGCAACAACTGAAGATGAAATTATACTAGAGCTAGATTCATCAAACCTAGAAGAAGCTAAGTACTCATTTAAGGGTTTCTACCATTGACTGTGTGTTTGGGAACCTAGACATAGGGTTTCTACCCATCGAAACCTGTATCAAATGGGAAGAAGAAAAACTCTGAAGCAACCAGCACTTTAACTGCATTATGAAAGTTAAAGAATGGTGTACTTGTAAAAGGAAAAAACAATCGACAATAGATACCCTTTTTTCATTTATAGTAAAATTAAGACATGTTAGAACAGTACATATAAATAATACATATTACTTGTTATAATTTTAAAAGTATAGTTTTTCAATTAATGTATCCTAATTTATGTTAAACTGTATAGCCTAATCAAATTGTGTTTTTAAGTACTGGACCCTCATATTTTGGATTACTTTTAATAGTAAGACACTTTGATAGACACACAATAGTAATATGACAACTTTAGTCTTAGACATGTCAGTTTAGCCTACTGTATATACACAAAAATTTAATTATATATAGCAAGAAAATTTGAATATATTACAGTTATAGTAATAATAATTCTAAAAATTGCTAAAAAGAGTTATAGTTTTATAATTCTAAAAATTGCATTTTCTAGAAAACCTACTATAACAGGTATAATAATATCTAGTTTTTCAAATCATCCACATAATAAAAACACATCTTATTGGTTGTTCAATTTATTCTTGTTTTTGAAATAGTTTATATTAAATGAATTCTTGAATTTTGTAGTACATCACATTCGGTGAAACTTAATCACCTTTCATTAGTTTATGACTATCCGAACTTTAAAGTTTGTAAAAACTTACTGAGGCAGAACGTTTCCGATCGCTCTGTGGCGATCTTTATCAGTGTCTTCTTGTGTTTTTAATGTGAGACTTACTTACGTTTTGTCTCAGTAAGTTTTTACAAATTTACAAAATTTAAAGTTCAGATAGTCCTAAACTAATGAAAAGTGATCAATTAAATAAATATTGAAACAAGAAAACCGATTGGTTAATATAATATAATGATTGATTGAATAATATAAAAAAACATACATCATCACATATGATACAATTGATTTCTTTTTACAAGAGGATCATTTTCTCTACAGGAATCTCTGTTGGATTTGTTTTCTTAGACACCGTATGAACTATTTCATAGCTATTACACAGGAATAATTTTTTTTACATAATCTATTGTGTTATCTGTAGTTTTATTTTTTCTGTTTTTTTTGCAGATCATAAGTCTTTAACATGGCGACGTCTATGCCTATAAATCCCAAACCTTTTCTGAACAGCCTTACTGGGAAACCTGTTATAGTTAAACTAAAATGGGGGCAAGAATATAAAGGATACCTTGTATCTGTAGATGGTTATATGAATTTACAATTAGCCAATACAGAAGAGTTTGATAGTGGAGAATCTACTGGTAACCTTGGAGAGGTTCTAATTCGTTGCAACAATGTCATGTACATTAGAGGTGTAGAAGACGAGGATGAAGAAGGAGAAATGAGAGATTAGGAGTATATATTAAAATTTACAACAAATAAATGTGAAAATAATGATAAATAAAAGCAGGAAACAAAGACAATTTTTAATTGTAAATTTGTAACTATGATTTCTAGTGAACTATTTTTCATGTGTTTGTAAATATTGTCATTTGCTGCTTTAAATTCTGTCAGTTTTTAAGATAAATTAAGAAAACGGCATTAGTTTATAAGTTTTGTATTAGATTTTTGGTTTAATAAATTGAATCAATTTTGGTAAATAATTTTGAATTTACTTTCATTATAATTTATATTTCATGCCTATTTGATTGTGAATTAATAATTTGTTTTTGGCTGGGTGGGTATTTTTAGTAATCAATGGAGACCAATTAGCTAGTTTTTATTATTATACTATGTAACACGTTTTCAAGATTATGCAGAACTGAGATTTTAAATAGAACTATTTATTTATTTTCTCTTTAAAAAAATGTTTTTCTATTCAACACATTGAACACTGTATCCCGGATACTACAGTAATACTCCAGACGAACATATTTTAAAAAAGTTTGGAACTTAATACTAATAACTTGAAAAGTCTTACCTTAAAAATGATTATTGCAATGTTTCCACCAAGATCTCATTTTTAAATTTGGTATCTTAAAATCATAAGGATGATAATGTAATAATTCTTTATTTCAGTTCAAACTCCACCCTATATTTATAACGTACGAATTTTAACAATTTTCTACATTTAAGTACTATAATTGAATTTCGGTTATTTCATCATTACTAGATCACTTTCTGATAACTTTTACTTATATTACATAAACAAAATTATTATGATAGAATCACAAATAAAACATATAATAAATATTTCAATTTGTGAAGTTACTATAGTTAAAAATTACTTAACTAAGTGAATACATAGGGTTTACATGTTGACGCATTTTGAAACAATCGTTCCTTTTACAAAGCAAAGCCTCTACTGGTGGCAATCATTACATGTTAATTTGTAAATACTGGATAGTTTGTATTTGTCTGTTTGTTTTTGAAAGGGTTGTATAAGTTATCTTAAAGTGTTTGTTGTTTTGTAAGATATTTGGTAGTGAAGTTTTTTGAATGTGGAGGCTATTTTGTGTGTTTTTGTTGTGGTAAGTAAGGGATATGTATTTGTTGTTTTTTGTGTGGTTTGTCTGCATGGCTGTTTGTGTTTAATTTTCATGAGTATGTTGTCTAGCTGGGTTGTATGTGGATAGCCGTTTTGTTGAGCAATGTATTTTATTGTACTGAGTTTTTCGTCATGTCTTTCTGTAGCATGAGTATGTTGATTAGGCTGTGTAACATGTGATTAAATGCAGCGTGTTTGTGTTGTGTGGGGTGATTAGATGTATTATGTATGACAGTATCGTTAGTTGTAGGTTTACTGTATATTTTGAAATTGTGATTGGTGATGGTAAGGTCTAGGAAGTTTATTTTTATGTTTTCTTCTAATTTGAGGATAAATATGAGGTTTTGGTATATGGTGTTACTAGCTATGCTAGTCTTCATACCCGCTAATAATAAGTAGTCGTGCTAGTTGACCTAGCAGGTAAACAGAATTGGGTCAAGACTATACACAAAAGCATGTAACTAAACTGTACGTACAGTTATATATTGCTATTAAAATATAATTACAATCTGCAATAAGTGTAAATATTTACTTAAAACAATCATATATCTACTTCCAATTGGAATGGTTGTGATTATGTAGTACAATCGTTCATTATTACATGACCCCTCCCATATCCGGATTTTTTGTTATCCTGATCGGGCTGTTGCTACATTAATCTGGATATGAGAGGTTTTACTGTAATATTAAATTTGAAAAAGCATTACACAAAATATATTTAATTATCAAATTATGCAAAAGTGTTTGAAAACAGTATTTAATAATTAAACCTGTTACAAATAAAAATTTGATTATACTATAATTTAAAATGTTCCAAATCGTGTTAGAAGCTATAACTGTCATTACAATATATTTCTAAATAAATTTGTTGCATAATTTATCAATACTTAGGGCTTTTTTAAATTATATTTCTCCCAAATCCTTTCATTTGATGTGAATAGCTAAGTTTTCTTTTAGATACTGTTAGTTTTTGAAGAATATTTGGTGAAACAGAATGATTGAAACCTGGCCAGGGATATTTTTCCAGTTTCTTACTAGAACTAAAAGATTCGAGACTTTTAACACGTCTTGAGGTAACCAGTTCACGAACTACTACTGGCTCAGAATGTTTAGTTGAAGATGGATAGTAGCCAGGGTATACACTTGTGATACTGGACAAAATTTGTTGCCGTTTAGCAGTAGGGAAACGGTTCTGAATTATTTTGACAATAGTTTCAAAGTTATAATGTGTCACTAGTTCTTTGAAGAATGATGATGCTTGTGGTATATCATTTTGTTTTTCCTCTGAGGCATCTTTTTTCATCCTAGAAGATTTTTTATGTAGCTTTACTTTTTTTATTGGCTTTTTAATTTCTTGTTTTTTGCATATTGACATTTGTATTTTGTCATCTTTATCAGTTATTGATATTAACCTTCTGTTTATATCATTAATATTTAATTTATTGTCTAGATCTAAAACAGCTAAAACTCTTTCTTGGGTTATATTATCAATATGATTCTTAATCAATACTTTTACACACTGTTTATAGTACTTATCATAAATTTTTTTGAATTTCTCAATTGGAATTTCTATCTTTTTTACTTTCTCTTTTACATTAACGTTTACAGGATTAGTTACTCTATGAACTATGTGATCTAACGGTTGTGATGTTTTGTTGGGAAATACATTACAGTTCAAATATTCTCCAAAAAGTTTAGGATAACATGGTTCTGTGCTGTGATTCTGGGTGTATGGATTGTAATGATATTTTATTCTTGAAAATTGTGAATTTTCTATGTACTTTTTACATTTGGTATCGGATATATTGATTCCAACTGGCTTGGTGCAAGTAGAGAATATCTTTTCCTCTGGGACTTTGTTATCAATTTTAAAGTCTGGCTGGTATTCAGTGATTTTGCAAGACTGTTCATTCCGAAGCTCTGTTAAAATAAATGTCGATTCACTTTGTTTTTTTATGTCTTTAATAAAATCTAAAAATGGTTCCAGTTTAACAAGTATTAGCTGCTTTTCTTCAAAAGTTAGTGACTTTTTAAAATCTGTTAAGTCATTGTGTAACAGTATATTATTTTCGCTAACATTACACAACAAACTTGTGCAAAACAATGAACGGAAGTAATCATTCCTTGTTTCAATAGTAATGTCACCAAACTCTTTATTGTTGAAATTATCTATGACTTTATCAGTAAAATGTAAAAAATCATAAAACATGGCTGGAATTTTGTTAATTAAAATAAACCATTTGGTTGTAAATTCATTTTCAGTATTTCTTGTCATAAATTTAATGATGCAGTCAGAAACATGTAGGACTTCCGAGATTAAACTCATAAAAGCATCTTTTTTACTATTTAACAAAACTATTAATCCTTTCATATATCTGTCTTTGCTTTCATCAGTTTCAACTTGTTCTATTTGAAAGTCATTTTGTGGATGATGTGGATTTGACATTGTTTTTACAATGTTTATGAAACTTTTAAATTGGTTTAGTTCTTCCAAAAGGTGACGGAATGAAGTTCTGAAGATATCTCTGTGTAAATGGTTTTGTATTGATGTACCTATAAAGAGATAAATTGTGAGACAGTATTATGCTGAGGGTAAAATATAATATAAAACAATTATAATTATGTTATTTACATTCATGCACATATTAAGCTTAATTGTTTGTAAAAATAATTTAAATAATTAAATAATCTCAAAAAATGGTGATAATTTGACAAAGTTAGTAACTAAAATATACTACAATCTATATATACATATAGATAGACGGTGTATGATGAGTCCAATTAAATATTTACAGCTGTGATTTAGCTTCAAATGCATGTTAAAAAAAATAATTAATAACTTCTTTTGCCTCTATATTTACCTAATTTTGCAGGTAAAAATATTTTTATAGGTTTCTTTTTTATTTAGAAGAAAATATGATTTTGAAGTTTTTATTTACTTAAACCTTAATTATTGTCTGTTAATAACTAATGTGTTTAAGGTTAATGACAGATCACAGACCAATTCATGCTAATACAATACACTCTACGTTTTGATTTTCTATAAACAAATCCTTTTCAAGAGCTAAAGGTTTATTAATCTAATATGAAGCCATGATTTACAGTTTTTAAATTCATAAACAATTCTTTTAACATCATCAAAATCAAATATTCCATTATTCCCAATAAATATTAACATTTATGAGTCAAATTGCACCCCTAGATAAGTCAAATTTTTATCAAAACCATTTAAACTCACACAATGAACTAGTACATCAGATTATAGTTGACTAGAATTAATAACTGAATTAATCTAAAGCTGGAAAGAAGTTACTTGAAACCATTGTAAATACAGTAGAACCTCGATATTTTGACCTCATTATTTCAGATCTCTACTGAATACTTGTATAATCCAGACAGGTTTTTATGTTTTTTTTTTGATTTTTTAAAAATAGTTTTGAACGTTAAAATTGTAATTATTGGCATTAAAATATTAGTTATAGACAGAATAATGTACGTTTATAAGCCTTACAGTCAGGTATATACCGTTAAAGTACTTGTCTTTTTATATTGTAATCATGGCTAGCCACAGTATAGTGTGTAAATGCGACCGTAAAATGCGATACATTACAGTATCTATAGTCTGTTCAGAATGTGTTTGCAGCAGCGAGTGGTGAACTGTTCATGTTAACATAACGATTTCGGCAACCCTATTGGCTGAGTGACCACATGACAAAACCGAAATGTCCTGCCGCCTGATTAACAGTTAGTCTGGAAACATCCAGGGTTACATTTGCTCATCTGTTTATTGTGCCTAACATTTTTTAGTTGTGAGTGACAGTGGAATAATTTAAGATCGTTGTTTGTTATATTTTGTGTTTGTGAGTTTGTGGTGTTGTTTTAAGCAATGACATCACCTGTAAATAAAAATAAATGAGGACAAGTAATACACTCCGGGCAAAGAGAAGTTATTTTACGCCTTTATAAAAATTTAAAGGATGAAAATCCAGAATGCCATATCAGAGACATCATGAGACATATACAGAAATTTGACAACAACTGCGTTGTAATGGACAACGCCCTGTATCATTCTGTACAAGTAGAACGCTACCCTACAACCCACTAGAATAAGCAACAAATTTGAAAGTGGTTGACTGACAAAGGGATTTTTCCAGATGAAACAATGTTGAAGGTCCAATTACTAAAACTCGTGTCCTATCATAGGCCAAATTACAAAAAATACGTCATCGATGAAATTGCTAAAGAAACAAATAGAATAGTTTTGAGAACTCCCCCTTCCCCCTTCTTATCACTGCAAATTAAACCCAATAGTAATAGTATGGGCTGAGGTTAAAGGTTATGTTGCGTCTAATAATGCAACTTTTAACATTAAAGAGGTGCACAGACTGTTAACCGAAAGTGTCTCGCGTGTTACACCCGATAAGTGGGAAAATTATGTGTAACATGTGGTGGACGTTGAAGAGCCGAATATGTGGAAGTTAGACAATATAGTTGAAGACATAGAGCCATTCGTCATAGCTGTTGACGACAGTTCCTCGTCGCCATCGGAATCGGACTTTGCAGACCCCTTGGACATGCATAATAACATGGTTAGTTAAAAGCCTGTAGCATAAATTATTGAATAGTCTTATTACTTTCATTAGTCTACAATTCTCTTTTTCGAGTGATTAAGTGTACCAGTGTAAGACGTAGCCCTAATTGCCGATGCATGATTGTGAACCGGATTCATAGCTTACCGTCCCATGCACTTGTTCGCCTCATGATAGTGTTTACATCTGCTGCAAACACATTCTGAACCGACTTTAGATGTGACGCTATGGCCACCTGTCTATGTACAGATGATGACAGTGGGAATCAACCAAATATTTTGAGTCATGCTGAAGCAGTATCCCACTTAGATGACCTAATGGTTTATTTTGAACGTCAGGAAGACACAGCCTCAACCGAGCTCCTAATGTTGAAGCAGATGCGTGATAGGGCAGCTCACAAGCGCTGCACAAAACTTATAGAGCAAAGCATCACTTCCATTTTGTCGATTCTAAAAGTCCATTCCAAATACCTCACATTTACACTTTTTATGCATTCTTTGGTTAATCCAGATTTTTGGTAATCTGGAGTGGCTCCGAATTATCGAGGTTCCACTGTAAATATATAAAACTGTACTTACAAATTACTTTGACAAATACACTAAGAAGCAATTAGGAACTTTAACCTAAGATACTAAGTGTAGAACATGAAAGTAACAGCACAAAAGTATTCGTAATGTATAAAAAATTACTTCTATATTCATGGGAGGCACACATTGCTCTTGTATTGATTTTAATGGGAAATAAATGAGGATATTAGCTCTGAAGTCTTAATGAGAGAGACCAATAAAACATTAGTAAAGTAGGTAATGGTTGACATTTCCCTGTAACTTAGCTAAAAAGTCTTGTTACCAATGAATTAGATTTTATCTATTTATCTATATATATATATATATATATATAGTATATACTGTAAAATTATTTACAATAGTAATATATTAACTTCATAAATGTAGAAATATAATGGACAGCGTAATATATCAATATATATATATATATATATAGAGAGAGAGAGAGGGGGGGAGGGGAGGAGAGTTTGTGACTGACTGAGAAACAACGTAAAGACGAAACTATGAATGGTATAGACTTTATTTTCAGGGTACATTCCGTTTATAATATAGATATACACTAAGAAAGGATTTTACAAAATGTTGATTTTAAAGGCTAAATATTGCAAAATAGATAGTTGCAATATTAAGATAAGATATAAAGATATTAAGATAAGATATAATATTATACATGATTGCTTCAATTATCAGTATACGGCTGAGTATATTTTTGGGTAAATAATGCGCTATTATAAGTTTGTATTCCCGTTCCATAATCATTACCAATTATTAATTGTTTAAAAACTTATTAAATTAACGTATTAAGTGACAATTTTAAACATTGGGGGCAAAGTTGCCATGGGGTGCTAATATTAAATATTTTCCTAATATTTTAGGTTTTAATTTCAACTGAGATTAGTTTTTTAAAATTGCATTTAAGTAAATCAATTTATGATGTTTACAAAAATTATGTTCTTTTAACCAAAGACAAACATGTCATGTAAAAACTAGTTAATTTCTAAGATTTTTGGTTCATGTTAATAAAACGTACTCACGGCATTCCTATCTAACATGTTGTATATCCTCATAAGCTTAGAACTCATTTTACTAATCCGACTAAGAATTTAGAAAACCTATTTTAAAACACGATCTCAAAACCATTTTATTTCATGATCAACTGATATGTTTTTACTTAATTTTATTATATTCTGGTTACAAAAAATATGGGTGCCTTAGCTGTAGACAAAATAGATACTTACATTTTAAATTATACCCAAGACAAATACAACCTGATTGTTGACTGGTTAATCCAGGAATATATGGCAAATCCCTGACTAGACTTGATAGTCCTTGTTTAACAGCAGGGAGCACACTGCTTTCTAAGTAAAGTTTCTCAGATAGTGGAATTGTCTGCAGATAATAAAATATTTTTTAATAACTAAACTACAGATATGTATTAGAAAAAAGTTAAACGAAAGTAAATATTTACAAACTTGCCTATAGTAGCACTTACTTATATTTGTTGAGGGCGGCCGTTTTGGGAGATGTGTCCCATTGTCAACTCAGGCCGTAACTCGCAGACTTGAGTTACGTTCTGAGTTGACAATGGGACACATCTCCCGAAACGGCTGTCCCCAACAAATATAAGTAAGTGCTACTATATGCAAGTTTGTAAATGTTTACAATGTTTTAGTGAAGACTAGTAGCTCACGTGAAGATGGATTCAACAAATATGTAAATATTCTATTTAATAATTAAAAAAACCATGTTCAGTAATACAACTTAATAATATAAATAAAAAGTAGAAAAAATTATTATTACTTAAGGCTGATAAAAATAATGCAATGGTCATTTTGCTTAGTTTGACAATATAGCCATGATATTTTGGTTTTCGAGTTTATGGATTCCCAAGAATTTACCACCTGGCATTTAATGTAAAATTATGATCCAATGAAAGCTAGTAAATAACTGCCTATTTTTTTGACTGAATTATCTGCGATCATAATTAAATACCCCTATGAACATTTTTACCAATATTTCAGTTTAGAAGTTTGTAGAGAATTTTCAAAGAGAAAAGTTTTTTTTAAATGATTAAAAAAATTTTCTACTAATTTTAAAAATACTTAACTAAGTGAATATGTAGTTGCTTACTTGCTGACGTGTTTCAAAACATTCGTTCGTTTTACAAGGCTAACACTCATGAGTTACTCCCAAGTATGATCATTTGTAGCACTAGTGTGTAATTTATTCTATAACTGTCAGTGACTCGATAGCTTTCTTGGTAAATCAGTGTTTTATACTGTGGGTGACTTACGCTGTATGAATAAGTTGCTCACAAGTGCATTCTTGTGTTTCATTTATAATATGTTATTGTTCCCAATGTTATATATTTTAGATAGTTATTTAATGTAGCTTTAATGTTTAGTATTTTAAATTTTTTCTACGGATATATTGTGATGAATTATTTTTCAAAGAAGCAGCCCATGCAGATAGCGGCTGCAGTAGTGGGTTGGAGAGAGCATATCATGCTCACTGTACTCTAATATTCTGTATCATGCCATTCAGAATCTTAAGCAATTGACTTACAGGTTTAATAAATTCGTAAAGAAAGCTTCTTTGGATATGGATGCATAATAGGGCCTCTTGGCCCCTGCACATACTATCTCTTGCTTCTCTACATAAAAATTGAGTTATACAATATCTTGTATACAGTTCTGTAGAAACTGTTTAATCTATTTGAAAATTGGCTCAGACTGAGGCTCAAACTTTTTGACTACTAAAAAGGATAGAAAAAGAAGATGAGAAAACCATGGTGAAATTAGACAAAAGTAATTTATTGATGAACATGTTTAAAAGCAATTGATAATCAAGCATCAGATGAAAAATGAATAAAAGGAAGGTGATAAGACTTTTAGAGCATCCTGAGACAAAACGGATCAATATGAAAATAACAGGGGACCTGAATATAATGGGAAAGGCAATGAAAGTAGGTGGAAAGTTCACTGTCACAGTAGATGAACAGCAGGTCACAACATTATAAGATCCCTCACTAGTATAAGAAACCATGCTGAGATCAACTCACCTGTGGATGTATCGACATTTTCTTTATAGACAACATCCTATATGAAAGTTTAGTATTTAATAACCAAACGAATACTTATAATTCATCTGATTTTTATTCTAAAATTTAACTTTTATTGTAAAATTGTGTACAACTAAAAATCTCATTTTATATTCAATAAACTCTTTCACTTGTAAATATTTTACAACTTGCCTATAGTAGCACTTACTTACATTTATTGAGGACAGAAATGTGTCCCATTGTCAAATCTGAGTTAAGGTCTGAGTTGACAATGGGACACATCTCCCGAAACAGCCGTCCTAAAAAAATATAAGTAAATGCTACTATAGGCAAGTTGTAAAATATTTAGAAGTGTTTTAGTGAAAACTAGTGGCTCACGTGAAGATGGAATCAACAAATATAAACTCTTTTATTCTCCAAGGTAGGTTTTCAATAGGAATAGTAATATATATACTAGTTATGTTTCTATTAGAATTTTAAATAAGTTGTATTTTAAATGTTGTTTATGAAATATTTTAAGGTTTTTTTGTGAAATTATGTGCTATAAACTTAATTACATTTTCTGAAATAGGTCAAGTTTAGGCAGATATATGTATATGTTATTTTTTGTTAGCTCCATACAGAATGTATAATAAATGGAGGTTTAATTATTAGAAAAGTCTTATTTCTGTCCCCCTGCTTAAAACTACCATTTACGACTCATCACATAACAATTTGGTTGCAATCTCTGCTGGGTTAACTACAACAATTTATACCTTCATATATCATCAAAAATTTCAACTTACCAAATCTTTGATGATTAGTTGAGGAGGGTCAATTTCCCATTTTTCGATAACAGTTTTAGAATAAATCTTAGGTCTTGATGCGAATTGCTGAAGGCAATGATTAGAGCACATTGCATATAGATTACGCTGGTAGTCCACAATGTACTGATAGCAACCTTTATTCAAAACCCTTAATCTAAAACAATGAGAATGTTAGATTTCTATAATAGGGCTTAAGGTAAATTATATTTTAAAATAGAATGTAAATTAATAAAAGATCAGAAATTAAAAAATATAAAAATTTATTATTGATGAAAATGTTACCAAGAAACCAAATACTTTTTCTAAGAACAAATGTCTTTTTAAGTGTATACAGGGTGACACAGAAAAACGGGAATTTTTAAAAAAAATTCTAAAAATATAAGAGTGATGGAAGAAAATGGTTTTATTTATATTACATGAAATATCAAAACTTGCCATTTATGAAACACTGATTGAATTTATGATTTTCTAAAAACAACATCCTTTAGGTGGCATCCTCCTCTACGAATGCATTCTTGAAATCTGCGGTGGAGATTCCTCATTGACCGCTGCAACATCTCAACTGGAATACTGTGAATTTTATCCCGAATTCTCTGTTTTAACTCATTTACAGTTCTTGGTCGAGTTGTGAACACTTTAGTTTTGAGATAGCCCCACAAAAAGAAATCGCACACGGTCAAATCTGACGATCTAGGGGGCCAGAAAACGTTACCGAATCTTGAGATGACACGGTTACCAAACAATACTCGCACAGCCTCCATTGATTGCCGTGCAGTGTGTGATGTCGCACCATCCTGTTGAAACCAGGATTCTTGAACGTCTGGAAAATTGTTCAATTCAGGTGTAATGAAACGTTGTAACATTTCCACGTAACGATCAGCATTGACAGTTCATCCTCAAAAAAAATAAGGTCCGATGATCCCATGTAATGAAACAGCACACCATACTGTAACCTTATTAGCATGTAAAGGACGCTCATGAAGTTCATTAGGATTTGTGTCTGCCCAGTATCTGTAGTTCTGCTTGTTAACATAACCTGTGAGATGAAAGTGGGCCTCATCTGACATCCACAACTTGCTTAGAAATTCATCGTTATTGTTTATGTGTGTTAACATTTGTTGGCAGAATTGCAATCGCGACTGGTAATCATTTTCCTTCAACTCTTGCACTATCTGCAGTTGTAGGGGTGAAATTTTAATTCTAAATGAAGAATTCTGCGAACACTCTCACGGGTCATTTGCTTACGAATCGAATGGTGTGGACTCTTCAATACAGATCGGCGTACAACATCAATGTTCTGTGCAGTACGAGCACTTCTTGGCCATCCCGTTGGTTTCTTCTTTAAAGCTGATCCACTCTCTTCAAAATTATTAATCCAACTTCTAATGGCATGTTTTGACGGAACGGAATCATGCCGTCCTAAGTTGTAAAAACGTCGGAACTCAATCTGGACAGCTTTCAAACTATCACCGTTTTTATAAAACATTTTTATAGCTAACGCACGCTGTTGCCCATTCCACTGGTCCATGGCTACTGTAATGACAGCTTGTTTACTTGTACACTGTCGCTGTCCCGCAGTGCTGCCACCTGATCACGGCTGCCACGACGCGTTACAAAAATTCCCGTTTTTATGGGTCACCCTGTATAACATATTAGCTTTGGGGGACCAATACATTTGTTATAACAGTTGCTATACACAGCTAAGAATAATGGCCATCTATCTAACTTTACTTCATGTTCATTAATTTCCTTCTATTAGCTCACACTCTAATGATATATCTTGTACAAATTTTCAATCGTTAATAAAATACGTTTTTATTCATCCAATCAAGTTCAAATACATTTTTTTAAACCTATAGTGGATGACAATTGACGTTAATACAGTTTTTTCAAATCTTTATTCAATAATTAAATTATACAAATTTGGGGGGGGGGTTCAGGTCGGATTCGAACTGAGTATCTTGGTATTCAAAGTAAAGCGCATTTTGGCACTGCGGCAACTTTCCAATAGCTGCTAATGTACTTCTCAAAGATGTATATGAATTTTGTTTTGCCCCCATAAGGTTGTCGTCAAAACTTCCATCATACAACCTTAAATTGTTGCCATGGTTACCACACAATATCATAAATAATGCTCTAGGATTAAAAATGAATGTAAAGAATAAAATAAACAAACAAACTGGATTAACGATATCGAACCTTGCTTCACAAACGGACAATGTGAAAGAAAAGCGTAAAGAAACTACAACACAACGCAAGCAACGAAAAAAAGAAACCGTAAAAATAGTAACAAACAAAAATAATAGTCCAACACCATACATAGAATGGAAAATGGAAAATTGCAAGGACATTCGCTTTCTATTTTACCACTTAGTATTTAAATTCTGACATATGTTTATACATACGAGGGTGGTCCACAAAGTAACCTCTGTTTTGAAATAAAAAATAAACCAGTTGAGATACAAAAATGTTATTATATACATGTTAAAACTACAGCTTTTCTCTACTTTTCTACATATTCACCATACAAATTCAAACACTTATCATATCTTTTAACAGTTTTTGAAATTCCGTCTTTAAAAAAATCTGCCGCCTGATGCAAGCCACCGCTTCATGTACGGGAAAAGATGGAAATCACTGGGAGCCAAGTCCGGGCTGTAGAAGGGGGGGGGGGGTGGTCAAAAACGTTCCATTTAAACTTTTCCAAAAGTTCAGTTGTTTTTTGAGCTGTGTGAGGGCGGGCATTGTCATGGACAAACACAACGCCAGATGTCAGAAGACCACGACGCTTGTTTTGAAACGCTCGTTGTAGCCGTTTTAAGGTTTCACAATAAGCTGCAGCTGTAATGGTCGTACCACGCTCCATAAATTCAACGAGCAAGATGCCCTTAGCATCCCAAAATATTGTAGCCATCAATTTTCTCGCTGAAAAGGATTGGCGAGCTTTCTTTGGCTTGCTTGGCGAAGCGGTATGACCCCATTGCATTGACTGTTGTTTTGTTTCGGCATTCACATAGGCTACCCAAGTCTCATCTCCTGTAACAATCCTGTTCAAAAATGTTTCAACGTCATACCAAGTAAGAAAGTCTATGGCAGAACTCATTCTTTTCATTTTGTGATCATCGGTGAGTACTTTTGGAATCCAATGAGCACAAAACTTGTGATAGCCTAGTTTTTCTGTCACTGTCTCATGCACAAGGCTTCGAGAAATTTCAGGATAATGATCTGAAAGTTCTGAGACTGTGATGCGACGGTTCTCACGAATTTTCTCATCCACTTTGTTCACCAAGTCATCACTGATGAGAGATGGCCTACCACTCCGGTCTTCATCATGAACGTTCGTTCTTCCATTTTAAAAAAAACGAACTCATTGACGGACTAAACCTTCGCTCATAATGTTTGGGCCATACACCGCACTCAATTCACAATGAATTTTAGCTGCTGTGTAACTTTTCGACCACAGAAATCTTATTACACCTCTCACTTCACACTTAGCAGGATATTCTATCGCGGCGCTCATGTTTTTACGTTATAACAAAAAAACGCACGACCGTACGATACTCTCCCTTGCACAGCTAGAAGCATACTGAACGGCTGTGCACACCGATGTGAGAATGGCGGCGCTACCCTCACTACTTATCATGCCACGCCTGAACGGTGGTTACTTTGTGGACCACCCTCATATTTATAGTACTTGTAATTATAAAATAAAAAGAAACTAAAATAATTTTTTTTGGATTTAAGTAGGAATTGACTTGAACAAAAACAATTTATATTACTTGTTTTGAGATCAGCTTATATAAGAGGCAAGTAATAATTTACCTACCTAGCCTGTAATTAGGTGAATCAATTACAAATTTATTTTTTCTGTGCCCGTTAGGCCTTCTCAAAAGAAGTGCTAGAGTAGCAAATTCAAGGCTAGTTAAGAGAGGGTGCACCTAATTAGCATATTGTATTACCCTGTTTATGTTGCCTGTATAGCCTATAATTCAGGAAGCAATTGCACTGCATGTTATTAATCATATTGTTAAGGTGTTAATTGATGGGAACAAAATTTTCTGTAGATAAGAGGCTCTGTGGTGATGGTATAAGCACTTCCATTATGCTGAAATGATTTTATTGGTTTTTGTATGTCTGTCATCTTCAATAAGGTCATAAACTGCAGAAATATTGTCCGAGAGGTGTGAGCTTCGGCACCGACCTTCAGAATTCTTTTACACTTTCATATACACCTTTAAACTTGAAGTTTAAACTTTGTTCCTAAACTCTTTGTTTAATCATAAATTCAAGGTAGCTCACAGGTTACCTTTAAATTCATCTATGTGGTCCTATGGATAAATAGTATTATTACTGTCTTTTTTGTTAAACTCAAGTGCCGAGTGCCGCAACCTCACAAAGTTTCATGTATTTTGAATGAATGGTGTAGTAATATATATATATATATATATATATATATATATATATATATATATATATATATATATATATATATACATATTTACTTCAAATGATTTATTATTGTTAAACTAATGATAGTACAAAAGTTGACCAACTTACGGCATGTTCTTATGGTAGCACACAATACAATAACCACTGTATTCTAAAGCATTACCATAGTGTTCCAAGCTGCAAGAATCAATACATATTCTCTTACATGTTTCTTCATTCAAGGCAGTGTTTTCTTTAAAGCAAAATGTTGGCTCCTTTAAAGCTATATTATAATGTCTTGGACAGACCCAGTAGTATTGTTGCTGAAATACAAAAAGTAATTTAAATACACACAAATATTAAGTTCTAAAAAAAAATATTAAAACATAAGTTTATACCATTTTGTATAGTACCATTTTCCATAATTTAAGTCATCATAATTTATAGTGGACATTTAAAATAGTTAATTTAAACTCCTTCTAACAATTCTCCTGATATATATCTTGTACAAATTTTCAATCCTCAATGAAATACAGTTTTATTCATCCAATCAAGTGCAAATACATTTTTTAACCTGTAGTGGATGACAATTGATGTTAATACAGTTTTTCAAATATTTATTCTATAAATAAATTATAAAAATTTGGGGTCTATCGGGATTTGAATTATGAATCTTCACGTCCAAAGTCTAGCGGGCTTTGGCACTGCGCCAACTTTCTAATACCAAGAAATGAATTTCTTAAAAACGTATATGAATGTTTTTCCCCCATCTGGTTGTCGTCCAAACCTCCATTGTACAACCTTAAACTGTTGCCATGGTTACCGCACAATATTATAAATAGTGCTGTTAGGTTAAAATTGAATGAAACGAATAAAACAAACAAACTGAAAATAAGCAAACAATGATACAATTTTCTTTCTTGACCTCAGTGGGAATTTACTTTGAAAATTTTTTAAAAATATACTTGTTTTAGTAATAAACTAAATAATAAGTCTGTGTAATCGAGTGCTAACCATGGGTCTGCTAGTGTATTGAAGCAAAGTGATTTACTTATCACTGGTGTTACACATATGCAGCATTATGCCTAAAATAGTGCAAAGATGAAGGAGAATTGTCTTTAATCCAAATATAACCCAGGAAAATCTGTTAATTATCTACTATTTGTGTTAGGGGCACAATGAGGATGTTTAGCCCCACCATAGAAGAGTTATAAACATTTTTATGGCCTAAAAAATATTTATTTTGGCCAGTTTTGTAAAAAATTTTATATTAGTTTTAAACATATACATGGATATTCAAATATAATTTCAAGATAGTGCAACATGGATTTCAAACAACGCATTACTATTAAGTTTTGTTTTAAGTTGCAAAAAGAAGCTCATGAAATGTTAAAATCTGTGTATGGCGATAATGTGGTACATTTTATCTGAAGACTGTGTAAAAAAGCACAAGACTTTATATTGAATTTTATCTATGACCAATATAAAAGCGGAAATGAGTCAGTTGAAAATGAGCAGCGTTCAGAATGTCCATTAACCTTAAAAACAGTCTGCAATGTGCAAAAAGTAGAAAGAATGGTTCTTTCAAACAGGCGAATGATTATTCGAGAGCTATTGAAAGATTTTAACAACTCGTAAGGTTTCAGAAAAATGGGTGAGTGGCTTTTTTCTTCATCAGTACAATGCCCCGTGTCACACCTCGCTTCTCATTCGTGAGTTTTTGGCCAAAATAAGTGTTCCCGTCTGACCACATCCGCCATACTTACCCGATTTAGCACCATGCGACTTCTGGCTCTTCCCAAAAATTAAAACTGTGCTTAAAAGAAAAGGTTTTGATATTATTCCTGATTTGAGAGGGCCATGATCGAGCAGCTAAATGCCCTTCTGGAACAAGCCTTCCACACATGTTTCCAGTCGTGGATTCTACGTTGAGATAAGTGAATTGCCAGCCAAGGATAGTACTTTGAAAGAAATTAATCGAATTCGATGTGTTTATTACTTTTTTAAATAAAAAACTATTCATCATATTTTTTGATCACACCTCGTATATGCAACTTTGTTTGGAGATAGGCGAATATTGAGAAATAAAACATCTGAACAGCATCTAAATGCATTACTTCCATGATTTAATAATCCTTGTAGAGAGGATGAAGTTTGTAATGAGCTTTCAAAGAAATCTTGTATATTCGTTATTTCTTTATATAATTAAGGTTTATGAAAATAAGAGTTGAGTTTGCTCTTGACCCCTTGTTATTTCTTGTAATCTTTATATTTTTAAAAATTCCACCCTGTAAATGTACTTAAATTATTGTTCAATGAGTACTCAATGTCCCCCCTTACACTCACCCAATGAGTGTGTATTTTTTTAAACTAAAATAGCTTCAGACAAATATTAGCTACTTAATTTTATGATGAATTAAAATTATAAATCGTGAAACAACCAAAATGTAACAGAATGATAGATAAGGGAGAGACTAGACTAAGAGCTGGCCAACTTATAAGTTAGTTATAAGCAGCCATTATAAGTGCAATAAAAATCCTACTCTTATATATCCCGTCATTCGCAGGGAGTAAATATCATTCTTTACGGTGACAGTTTCAAGAGGATAAACAGTGTCTTTACCATGAGAATAACACATTCACAAGGGACAAGCAGACTAAACATTCAACGAATGACTAGCAATGGCTTATATTTCTAGTCACTATGTGTTCTGCAGAAAATAATTGATGATGCATAGCTCATGGCAGTAATCAGCAATAGGTTAACACTCACAATTCATTATAAAATAAAAAAAAAAAAAAAAAAAAAAAAACGGTTGATGTGCGAGTCAAGAGTAATTCATTAAATAACTGCAATGTTTTGAAAGATGGTGAAGAAGCTGTCAAAATGTTGCATTTATTTAATAAAAACTCAAACATCAAGCATTTTTTGCACCATTTACATGTTTAGTTGATTCAGCTGAACTTTCATCCAGTAAGCATTTTTTACTATTTATTAGGAATATACTGTGGTTGAATTTAATAATAAATACACAAAAACCTCTTAACCACAAACTTTCTTTAATTACCCTAATGTACATTTCAGTTACAAAGTAACCATCCTCAGAGGGATAACATACAAAGACTGATTAACGCTAGAAAAAACCCTTATTTATAATCTACAGAACTAGTCACTCCCACTCCGACCGCCGCGGCCCCACCTGTTAAACAAGGCGTAGCCACGCCCATCGAGTGAAAGCAAGATATCTAACGTCAACTTACTAAAATATAAATAAAAATACAATAAAAACATAATTAAAATTGTTTTTTGAAATTATAACCAACACAAAAATTTAATATAAAAATCATAATCCTATTTAACAAATGAATATAAAATTGAATTAGGAATAGGACCTCTATCAGAATTTAATAAATTCTCTGGTTTATGTTTACTAATTTTTAAACTTTCAAAACTATTTAATAACTTATTAGTTCTAACATTCTTAATTAACATGACATCATTAACATCTAGATTGTGATTGGTCTCTAAAATATGGGCAGCAATACTAGACTTATCAGACCTTTGGTATTTAAAATCCCTAATATGTTCCTTAAATCTAGTTATTACTTTTCGTCTTGTCTGCCCAATATACATTTTATCACAATCCTTACAATTGACTTGGTAAATCCCTGATTTATCAAGTGTTTCTACTTTATCTTTTGCATTACCTAATAAATTTTTAAGGTTATTATGATTTTTATACGCAACTCTCAATTTTACATTCTTAAAAATTCCCTCCAGCCCTTTGGTTAAAACTTTGTCAAAAGGTAAACTAATAAAACGGCTTTCTTCTTTAGTTTCCAAAGGTAATGTTGTTAAATTCTTCCGAAAAATCCTAATCTTTTGCTTCCTAAGGATATTATCAATAATTTTACGTTCATAACCATTAAATTCAGCTGTACTTTTAATATGTTCTAATTCAATATCAAAACGTCTTTTACTCAAAGGAATATTAATCAACCTATTAACTAAAGAATTGAAAGCTGCAAATTTGTGTTGGTTACAATGGTTAGATTCGTTTGAAATAAATCTATCATTGGATGTTGGCTTTCTATAAATATCAAAAACTATTTTATCTCTATTTCTAATACAATAAACATCAAGAAACGGTAAACGTTTATCTCTTTCAATTTCATAAGTAAATATAATATTAGGATGTTGATCATTGATGATCCTTAGAAATTGATCTATTTGAAATTCTTTAATATTAAATATAGCGAAAATATCATCAACGTATCTTATCCAGACACGAGGAAAATATTTAAGTCTCTTTTTCAATCCTAACTCAAAATGACTCATAAAGAGTTCTGCTAAAAAAGGTGATAGGCTGTTTCCCATTGTTGTACCATCTTTTTGTTTATAAAAATTATTATTAAATTGAAAATAATTATTATTCATACAACAATTAGTTAATTTTACATATTGGTCAACTCTCTCAATATCGACATCATTCTCAATTAAAAACTCTTTTAATAAATTTAAAGTTTCCGTTACCGGAATACTTGGAAACAGAGAACAAACATCAAAAGAAACTAAAATTTCTTCATCTGTTAATCTAATATTCTTAACCTTCTCTACAAAATCAAGTGTATTCTTAACCGAAAATGATGCCAACTTACATTTAAAAAAACTAAATTCTTTAACTAACCATTTAGATAACATATAGGTTGGTGAATCAATTCCCGACACAATTGGCCTCACGGCATCGCCTACTTTATGTATTTTTGGGAGACAGTACAACCTAGGTAAAACAGGATTAGAAACATGAAATTTAAAAACATCTTTCTTTGAAATGACTAAATTACATTCCTTTATAACGTTTACTGTTTCTTTAACAAATTTATTTAACGGATTTTTTGACAATTTATCATAAGGTCCCGTTTCTAACAAATTGTTAACTCGTTAAACGTTTACCGTTTCTTGATGTTTATTGTATTAGAAATAGAGATAAAATAGTTTTTGATATTTATAGAAAGCCAACATCCAATGATAGATTTATTTCAAACGAATCTAACCATTGTAACCAACACAAATTTGCAGCTTTCAATTCTTTAGTTAATAGGTTGATTAATATTCCTTTGAGTAAAAGACGTTTTGATATTGAATTAGAACATATTAAAAGTACAGCTGAATTTAATGGTTATGAACGTAAAATTATTGATAATATCCTTAGGAAGCAAAAGATTAGGATTTTTCGGAAGAATTTAACAACATTACCTTTGGAAACTAAAGAAGAAAGCCGTTTTATTAGTTTACCTTTTGACAAAGTTTTAACCAAAGGGCTGGAGGGAATTTTTAAGAATGTAAAATTGAGAGTTGCGTATAAAAATCATAATAACCTTAAAAATTTATTAGGTAATGCAAAAGATAAAGTAGAAACACTTGATAAATCAGGGATTTACCAAGTCAATTGTAAGGATTGTGATAAAATGTATATTGGGCAGACAAGACGAAAAGTAATAACTAGATTTAAGGAACATATTAGGGATATTAAATACCAAAGGTCTGATAAGTCTAGTATTGCTGCCCATATTTTAGAGACCAATCACAATCTAGATGTTAATGATGTCAAGTTAATTAAGAATGTTAGAACTAATAAGTTATTAAATAGTTTTGAAAGTTTAAAAATTAGTAAACATAAACCAGAGAATTTATTAAATTCTGATAGAGGTCCTATTCCTAATTCAATTTTATATTCATTTGTTAAATAGGATTATGATTTTTATATTAAATTTTTGTGTTGGTTATAATTTCAAAAAACAATTTTAATTATGTTTTTATTGTATTTTTATTTATATTTTAGTAAGTTGACGTTAGATATCTTGCTTTCACTCGATGGGCGTGGCTACGCCTTGTTTAACAGGTGGGGCCGCGGCGGTCGGAGTGGGAGTGACTAGTTCTGTAGATTATAAATAAGGGTTTTTTCTAGCGTTAATCAGTCTTTGTATGTTATCCCTCTGAGGATGGTTACTTTGTAACTGAAATGTACATTAGGGTAAATTAAAGAAAGTTTGTGGTTAAGAGGTTTTTGTGTATTTATTAAGCATTTTTTAATTGTGCCGTTGGTAATCCAAATTATTACATTGCTTGATAACTTTATGGTCTCATATCTGTCAGTTTATCAAGAGTCTGGAGATTAACCCTCCTAAACTAATGGGAGGGGTTTGTGACTGACCAATGCACCCACTCTCTACCTACAATCACGAAGTATGTAACATCGCTTAAAAATAAATAAAGTGTGAGTATTTTTTTATCTGATTGTGCTAGAATTTTTAATTAATTACTTAAGTTAACATGTTTTGGAAATACTTGTTTCATAATTAATTGTATGCTCATAAAATTAGTTCTAAATGATGGGGTTATATTTAAACATGCCAACTCATAATCTTAATAAAATGCTATGAAAGGCAGAGAGAAAATATTTGCTGAGAATTCACTCCAAATAATTATTGTAGGTTATAGCAGAAACTTCAAATATAATAACAATTGAATATAAATATTAACAGCTTATAAATATCAATTAATATATAATTTATAAATAATAATAGCTTGTTCTTAATACCAATAGCACATTTGTAATACACAGGTTATAAATAAATATATTTTGAAAATATTTCTTAAAGAACTTCGATTGCCCTAAAAAGTACAGACATGAAGAAAAAAGAGAAAATAATCAAAAGCTTGATATTATTATTTATACAGTGTTAATTTTATTTTTAACTGAAAACATCAGCTACATAAATTATTTTAACTAAATAATAAAAATAATAAATTAATTTAAAAAATTAATAATATACAGCATTTTTAAAACAGACTAAAAAGTATAAAATATCTGTTCATTGTCCGTCTACAATTTTGAGGGAGAATTGTTAGAGGCCATGGCTATATTTGTAATACCTAGAGAGAAAATCATGGGGCCCAGTTAGTTAATAATACAAGTAGACAATCTGGATGAACTCTCAGCTGATTTCAGTGAATTGGAAATGGGATTCACTGTAATTTAATTATTTTACTCCTCCTTAACTATCAAGAATTGCCATCAAATGTTTTTTACAAAGTTCTACTTTAGAATTAATAATAAAAAATGGTAAAAACACTTGTAAATATGTTACACTTGCCTATAGTAGCACTTACTTTTATAATTGTTGAGGACAGCTGTTTCGAGATCTACTTCCTATTCGAACTCAGACCGTAACTTTGAGACAGATAGTTACGGTCTGAGTTGACAATGAGACACATCTCCTGAAATGCCTGTCTTCAACAATTATAAAAGTAAGTGCTACTATAGGCAAGTGTAATATATTTACAAGAGTTGTTAAAAACTAGTAGCTTACGTGAAAATGGAATCATGTATTTTAAAAAAGAATTATAGAAAACAGAAAAAAATAATTACATAAAATTAAGACATTACCTTGAATTGAATTATTTGTTTTCGAATCAAATAGAAACAAAGGTCTGTTTCAGGAAAGGTTGTTAGATCATCATAATTCACACAACCAGGACATGACATTCCAAAACATGTATTTAAATGATTATAAAGTTCTGCTGAAGTAAGAGCTACATTGGCCAATGGTGTTGGTTGACCTAAAACAAAACATAGAGAATGCAACTAGAACTAGAAGCAATATATTTAGCAATTTTTTACTAGATACCTATATGATTTTATTTAATGAAACATTTTAAGAAATAAGTTTTAAAACATAAAATTTACAATTACAAAATTGATTATGAATTGATGCAATTACTAGATTATTATTAAGGGAAAAGATTTTATTGGGCAGCTACACAAAATTAAGAAAAACATTGCCGAAAAATAGTTTTTTTATTACTTCCAGAAGAACAACATTTTGTCCATAATGTAAGATAGAAATAGCCTCACTAAGTTGAAGGCTACTTCATGTAGAAAGCCTATGTAATGTGAACTAAAATATTTTATTTAATTTTACTAAGCAATTACAATTCACTTAGTGAAGTTATCAAGACATTTTCTTGTTATTCAAGATCTTAAAAATGCAACATTCGGTATTAAAATAGGTTTGTTTTGACTACTTGGCATTACTATGTGTACATGATACTGCATTTAGATACAAAATAACAAAAACACCCTTGATGTACATTTTGCTAACACTGTTAGCATCATCATCAGGTTATAAACAAACAAGCAGTATTTAGGTGAGGACTGCAATTTAGGAGCTATATCCCTTCCTCAATTCAGGCTGCAACTGAGCTTTTTTTGTCAACCTCCTTTTGATACAATGGGGGAAGGGAAACTATATTAGGAGGTTCTTCGAGAAGGTGTGCTAAGAAAAGATTTCTCAAAATTTTAGTTTTAAGGCATATGAGGAGGCATTTTGTGTTAATAAAGACTCTCTGGAATTTGTTATGATGAGGTTCATTTGAGAAAAGCCTCTTCTACATTCGCTTGAAGACACTGGAATTTTCTTGATTGCGGTTGTCGACAGAAGCAAATTCTTGGGATACTTTGTTTTATTTTTACAGTTTCCACCAAAGTACTAACAATTGTCAAAAACATATTCACGAAATTCTTCAAGTGTTTCTCGTTTGTTCAATTGAAAGTTATCATTCAATCAATATCTTTCCCCAAAAGTATTGTCTTTAATTACAATGGAGTAAGTGGTTGCCTCAACTATTTGGGCCGAATTAGCCAAAGCTGTGTCTTCACCACCCAACATTCTGTTTTTTATTGCTTGTGATATTTCCTCATAAAAGACAAGAGGATCAATGGGCAGTTCATTATTTGTTTAAAAAAATTGAATTCCTAAATCTTTTGTTGTTGACAGACGTCACAGCTTTCTCGCAAAACATTCCCGGGCTATCTTTCTGTGCAATAAATGTGTTTGCAAGATTTTGTAAACTTTTGTTAGTTCGCCACAAATGAAGATCGCCACAGAGCGATCGAAAACGTTCTGTCTCAGTAGTTTTTACCAATTTACAAAATTAAAGTTCGGATAGTCATAAACTAATGTAAAAATGTATAAGTTTCACTGAAAGTACTGGGCTACAAAATTCAAAAGTATGAATGTTAATGGAATTCGGAAAAAATTTAATTAAAAATATACAGTCATAAAACTTAAAAATTTGTTTAAATACCTTTTCTTACTGAAATAAAATAATTGTGATAGTTTTTAACAGCCTGAAACAAGTGTTCTTGAATTTCTTTATATGAAAAGTATGGCATCTTAGTTGTGTAAATAGTAGTTAGATTTCCCCAAAGATCACTGACTGCATCCACAAAGTCTGGTTCTCTTGATTCTGCCCAGGCAATAGATAATTTTTCTATATCCTCTTTAAACAGCCTGAAAACAAGAAAATTCATGTTATGCCTGAAATTATTAATATACTCATCTTCATTTCTGTTAGTTATATTTCTATATGTTTGAGTATAGTTTTCTACCTTTCCTAACATTATAATAATCTCCTCTGTTGACACGTTTTTGGAGTGATTCCATTTTCAAAACTTAAATCGTACTTTGTAATAGTATGATTTAAGTTTTGAAAATGGAATCACTCTGAAAAGTGTCAACAAAGGAGAATATTGTAACCTTAGGGAAGGAAAAAAACTGTACTAAAATATATATTATCAAGCCTACTTATTTAGACTATTAGTTATTCCAATGAGATAAAATATGATATTACAGTTTAACACGAATAGTAATGAAGATGTAAATCATGTGTATTGCTTTTTCTACCAAAGTTATGACAATAATTTTCATCAGCTGATTCTGTGGATAGTTTACAATGCACAAAGAATGATAATTTTGTGTACATAGGTTTTATTTGGCAGTTGGTGCTAAAGACATGGGGCTAACCCCATGATAACTAGACTGTCAGATGTGTCACTTCCTTTTTTAGAAATGCGGTTGTTTAGAAAACTGTTATAAGTAAATTTGTTCAAAACTTTATGTAAATGATTTGGTTAATATGACAATTCAAATAAATTAATATTTATAGCGGCCTTTCAGGCTTGTCAAATCTACATTATTATAATATATATACTATACATCATATTATAATGTCTGAGTAACGGTTTTTTGCTTCTTCTACCCTTCCCCGCGCCTATGCTTGCCCTTCGAGGTCACAAACCAGGTACGGATTTTAATATGTACGGAAAATAAGACGACTTAGATGATGGTGTCTTCCTACAATGCAAATTTTAAATCAGAGATTTAAATGCTAAAATGGAAATTTTAAATTAACATTACAAAGTTTTAAATTTGGAGGAATGTAAATGTTGACAGATTTATACATACGTTATTTGAAGATAATTAAAAGAATTTATTGTAAAATAGAGCCATTTTCTAAGTGCAGTATTTCATTTGTGTGGGAACAAAATCAGAGTTGAGGAGTGAATGCTAAAATCATTGTAGAGAAGCAGTTGACATTTCAAAATAATCACACAGATACCGACAAAAAGTAAAGAAAGAAAATATTTTACTATAATTAAAAATTACTCAACAAAGTGAAAACATAGGGCTTACTTGCTGGCGCTTTTCAAAACAATCGTTCCTTTTACGAAGCAAAACCTCTACTGGCGGCATAACGAGCAACATACAAAGATGTCGGAATAGATTTATGACTATGGAAGGGGTGTGCTTTCTTTATCTGTTGTGTAATACTTGTAAATCTAATTTTTTCTAAAGTTGTTAGTTTTTTACTTTGTTTTAAAGTGTGGAGTATGTTTAAATTAGTGTGTATATTCATTAGTGTTGCATGTTTTCTAGGTGTATTGCATAGCTGGATTTTGGGGTTTTCTGCTTTCTTTGGGCAATGTGTTCTTCAAAGCGTGTATAAAATGACCTACCTGTTTGAAAGACATATTAAATGACCACACACACTTTGAGGCCAACTCCCTTTTCCATTACATAGCGCACAACCAAAATAACACAACCCTTCCACAGTCATAAATCTATTCCGACACCTTTGTTCCTTGCACGTTATGCCGCCAGTATAGGCTTTGCTTCGTAAAAGGAACAATTGTTTTGAAATACGTCAGCAAATAAGCCCTATGTATTCACTTAGTTAAAAAATTTTTAATTATAGTTTAATCAGTGAATTCAAGATGATTACATGAAGCAGAAACAATTTTGTTGTATAATAAATAAAAAAGTTATAGCCATTCATTAAATCAGGAACAATTTGGGAAATTGCTAAAAGTTGTGCATTGAGAGTAGGGGAAGGAGGTAGCCTGATCACTTACAGAAAGTTTGATTGGCCGAAGACTTCCTAAGGAGTTGGAAGTTGGTAGGAAGTGATGACAGAAGCCAAGCGTTAGCGTCTCTTGAGTTCTTGAAGGAGAAAGATGTTTTTTTCACTCTTAAATTGTGATTTTGCAAAAGTGTAAAAAGTTCAAAATAGTATACTAAATCTTTTTGTGGTTGAAACCAAAATGTACTCTAGTGAATTTATCATAATCTTTTAAGGGGATCTCTTCCCATAAAGGGAAATTTAACATCTTTTGTTTAAAGTTTTTCATTTTAAGGATTATTGAAGAAAATTTTTTTTAAAATTCTAAAACGCGATCTCAGAGCTGTCTACCAGATCAAATTGTGAGTCTAAACCATTCTGGAAAACACTTAATCACACACACACACACACACACACACACACACACACACACACACACACACACACACACACACACAATTTTATAAAAATAGGTCCAGGTATATATATATGTATATGGAATAACACAATATGTACGCACATTCTTTAACATTTACTGTATTATTTTATTAATATAAATTTTCCAACCTACACAGTAATATATTTATTTTGAAATTTGATTTACTATATTATATTATCATAGAGTGACAACCTTTTAAATATATAGACATTAATATCATTAACAAAGATCGATTGTAGGGAACGTTTTGTAGGAAAATAGTGGGAAAGTCTTGTCTTGGAGGGAAAAATTGATCATAGCCTCCCCCAAGTTGTATGTGTTGCAGCATATAGAATAAGAACTAGTCATGATTACTTTGCTGTGCACCTCCACTGTATTTATTGCTGCCGACCCCAGAGTGTCTGCTGTGTGGTGATGAAGTTATAAATACCGAACACCTTCCTTCAGGATTGCACAGTCCTGGATTACGACAGTTCCACTCCCAAGGAAGCTCATCTCTACTAGTCAGAACGTCGCCAAATGACTAAACTAAGGATGCACATTGGCTACTACGTAAGTAGTTTTTAAATTACCAAAAATAAATAAACTTTAAAATATTTATCAAACATAACTTTCCTTATGAATTACTTACTTTCTCTGTTGAACACAGCAATCATTAAACTGTTTTTTCCTAATAAAACAATAAATGGGGATACCCTCTATAATTACCATGTTCTTGAAGTTTCTTCTTCAGTTAAATTCTCCAAACATTTTTCCAAAGTAGTCTCTAGTGAAAAAACATTCATAGGGACTAAACACTTTTTATGAAGAGCTTTAAACTGTCCTATAGTGTATGGGAACCCATCTAAGACCCAACCATGTGTTATACTCCTGAAAAAATAGTTAACTTTTTTGAAAACAACAAATGTGCAAGAAAACCTCTCTTCCTTTGTAAACTCTAACTAATTAATTGTTAATCACAAAAATAACCCAATATTCAAATCAATAGATGAATTGCATGGTTATAAATCATTAAATATATAGGCTACATTTCATCACAAGGTAACCATTTTCATGATGTTTAAAAACCAATTGACATATACATTAATTAATAATTTAATTAATTTCTAGCTGTTGACATTGGGTTAGTACGAGGACTATTCAGAAAGTAAGGAACGTTTTGGAATAAAAAAAAAAATAAGCACAATAAAAAATTTTTATTATATACATCTGAAAGAGGAACTAAAATACTACTTTTCTACGTAGTGGCTAAACAAATTGAGACATTTATCATAGCGGTGGACAAGCTTTGAAATTCCTTCATCATAGAAATCTGCCGCTTGCAATGTCAGCGACTCAGTGACACGCGCCTTGAGCTCCGCGTCGTCGTCAAAGTGCTGTGTTGCTAGCCAGGTCTTCATTCTTGGAAACAAGTGAAAATCGCTTGGTGCAAGGTCAGGACTAAAGAGCGGATGAGGAAAAACTACATATTTGAATGACTCAAGGAGTTTTTTGGTGCTGTTTGCTGTGTGAGGTCGGGCATTGTCATGCATAAACAAAATTTTTGACGTCTATTTCCCTCGGCGCTTGATTTGAACTGCTCTCCTAAGGTTGCGCAAAGTATCACAGTACTGCTCAGAGTTTATTGTTGCACCACGTTCAAGAAAGTCAATGAGAAGTACACCTTGCCTGTCCCAAAAAACAAAATGTTTGCAAACATTTTCTTGGTTTTTTAATGGAGCTTGTGTGCCCCCACTCCATGGACTGTAATTTCGTTTCGCAATTAACGTGTTTTACCCATGTCTCATCACCAGTTACGATGCGATCAGGTAGTGAATCACCATGTCTGTCATAGGCATCCAGAAATGTCAAACTTGCGTCCATTCGCTGACTTTTATGTCGGTCAGTGAGCATTTTCGGTACTCATCTTGCACAAAATTTGTGGTAGCCTAAGCTTTGTGTGACAATTTCAAACAACAAAGTCCGTGAAACTTGTGGGAAACAAAGCAAAAGCTCCGTTATCGTGAATCGGCGGTTTTCACGAACCTTTTCATCAACTTTAGCGACCAGTTCATCAGTCACAAGGCTTCATCAGTCCGCTCTTCGCTTCGTCATGAATGTCAGTTCGGCCATTTTTAAACTGAACGCACCATTTTCTCACAGAACCTTCATTCATTACGTTGTTTCCCTAAACTTCACACACTTGGCGATAAATGTCTATCGGTTTTAAGTTTTTTGCCAAGAAAAACCGTATCACTGACTGCACCTTACAACTGGCGGGATTTTCAATCGCAGCGCACATCTTCAGTTGAAGTTACGAAAAAACGGGCAACGCGGAAATATTCCCGTTGTCACTGCTGGACGCCGACTGAGTTGCCGAGTGCGCACGCACCAAAATGTACGAGATCGGCGCGCGCCTAGCGGCATTAGATAGAAACGTTCCTTACTTTCTGAATAGCCCTCGTATTATGATTAATTAATTATTATACCAGAATATTTAAATAATATTTGAATGAGCATTATTATTCATATATTTAAATTAAAAATAAAATGTTTACATTTTTAACTAAAAAACATGTCTAATATTAAAAATGTTAGATTATGGATAACTTTTGTGACAAGGAACTATTAAAAACAGTATTTTGCCTACATTTTTATTCAACATGGCTTGTCTAAACAAAAAAAAAAAACTTGTAAATATGTTACATTTGTCTATAGTAACACTTACTTTATAACTGTTGAGGATGGCCGTTTTAGGAGATGTGTCCCATTGTCAACTCAGACCGTAACAGGTCCCAGAATTATGGTCTGAGTTGACAATTGGACACATCTCCCAAAACAGCCGTCATCAACAATTATAAAGTAATTGCTACTATAGGCAAGTGTAACATATTTACAAGTGTTTATAGATAAAAACTAGTAGCTTGTGTGAAGATGGAATAAACAAATATAAAAAAAGATATATGAATCATAGTTCTTTTCTGCAATTAAAAATTTTCCCTCATTTGTTGATTTATTTCACTTAATGAATACTCTTTCCATTAGCAGATGATATTCATAACCAAATCACACACACACACACACATACACATTTATATATATATATAAATCAATGTATGTATGTATATTATAGACACCTAAACCGCTGAACAGAAGTTAATGAAATTTGGAGGGATTGTTTAACATATTTTCAGAATGGTTCATGTGACGTTTGGCGTAGATCCATCAACAGGGCTCCGACCCAGAGGCTTTGTTATCAATTATCGCCACTCTAAAGTGGTATAAAGTTATAAAGTAAATTCCTGGAGGATAGTGGAGGATAAAAATAAATACATAATCGGATATTCGGAAATATTCGAAATAATGGATATGACATTTATTGAGTAAACAAACTACACAGAAAAATACTCAACAAGATCAGTAACAACAACACAAACAACAAAAACATGAACACAAACAAATTCATCACCCTCACATACATAAACAAACTCACAAATAAGATAGCACACCAATTCAAAAAAGCAGGATACAATGTAGCTTACAGAACAACAAATAAAAGCCAAATGGCTATCAGACACAGCATTAATAACAATACCAACACATACAATAACCCAGGAGTATACAAACTAAAATGCAACAACTGCAATAAGTTCTATATTGGACAAACAGGCAGATCTTTTGCCAAAAGATATAAGGAACACAAAAGGACTATTGAATCCACCTCCGCAAATCACCTCATGGACATTAAACACTCATGCAAAAGTATGGAAAATAACATAAGCATCCTCCACACATGCAACAAAGGCCATAAATTAAACACACTAGAACAGTATGAAATATATAGACATAGCAACACACATAAAAATGACACCCTATCAACAAACACGGCACAGATCACACATACTCTTCGATCACATCAATTCTAATTTTCAAAAAATGGTACCAAAGAAGCACAACTGCAGCAATCCTAGCGGCAAAAATAGGAGGCTGAAGAAGCCGTAAGACGAAAACGTTTCTTCCAAGTGTAAGTTAACAATTTAACAAACTTTAGTTAACAAAAAGTCTGGTCACAAGTAATAGCAAAAGTGTAATAAGTCATAAATATTTCGTAGCATAATTTCTGTGATATGAAAGCTTAATTTCATAAAGCAATGTAGTGATTAAATAGTAAGTTATTGTAAAGATTTATTACATGATATAAAGGAATTGAGTGAAAAGAAGATTGACCATGAAGACGTCCCGTTCCTCTTTATGAACATTGTTCACAGTCACTTGAACAGCAATAAATCAACAAAACCCTATGGCAAGCATATCTTTGAAGTGTTGTCAAAATAATTTTATAAAATAGAGGGAGATGAGGAACTTATTTGTAGGTACAATACCACTTTATTTTTATACTTGCATTACAACCTGACAAAGGTTAATAAATCAACAAAACCCTATGGCAAGCATATCTTTGAAGTATCGTCAAAATAATTTTATAAAATAGAGGGAGATGAGGAACTTATTTGTAGGTACAATACCACTTTATTTTATACTTGCATTACAACCTGACAAAGGTTAATAAATCAACAAAACCCTATGGCAAGCATATCTTTGAAGTGTTGTCAAAATAATTTTATAAAATAGAGGGAGATGAGGAACTTATTTGTAGGTACAATACCACTTTATTTTATACTTGCATTACAACCTGACAAAGGTTAATAAATCAACAAAACCCTATGGCAAGCATATCTTTGAAGTATCGTCAAAATAATTTTATAAAATAGAGGGAGATGAGGAACTTATTTGTAGGTACAATACCACTTTATTTTATACTTGCATTACAACCTGACAAAGGTTAATAAATCAACAAAACCCTATGGCAAGCATATCTTTGAAGTATCGTCAAAATAATTTTATAAAATAGAGGGAGATGAGGAACTTATTTGTAGGTACAATACCACTTTATTTTTATACTTGCATTACAACCTGACAAAGGTTAATAAATCAACAAAACCCTATGGCAAGCATATATCTGAAGTATCGTCAAAATAATTTTATAAAATAGAGGGAGATGAGGAACTTATTTGTAGGTACAATACCACTTTATTTTATACTTGCATTACAACCTGACAAAGGTTAATAAATCAACAAAACCCTAAGGCAAGCATATATCTGAAGTATCGTCAAAATAATTTTATAAAATAGAGGGAGATGAGGAACTTATTTGTAGGTACAATACCACTTTATTTTATACTTGCATTACAACCTGACAAAGGTTAATAAATCAACAAAACCCTATGGCAAGCATATATCTGAAGTATCGTCAAAATAATTTTATAAAATAGAGGGAGATGAGGAACTTATTTGTAGGTACAATACCACTTTATTTTATACTTGCATTACAACCTGACAAAGGTTAATAAATCAACAAAACCCTATGGCAAGCATATATCTGAAGTATCGTCAAAATAATTTTATAAAATAGAGGGAGATGAGGAACTTATTTGTAGGTACAATACCACTTTATTTTATACTTGCATTACAACCTGACAAAGGTTAATAAATCAACAAAACCCTATGGCAAGCATATATCTGAAGTATCGTCAAAATAATTTTATAAAATAGAGGGAGATGAGGAACTTATTTGTAGGTACAATACCACTTTATTTTATACTTGCATTACAACCTGACAAAGGTTAATAAATCAACAAAACCCTATGGCAAGCATATATCTGAAGTATCGTCAAAATAATTTTATAAAATAGAGGGAGATGAGGAACTTATTTGTAGGTACAATACCGCGTTATTTTATACTTGCATTACAACCTGACAAAGGTTAATAAATCAACAAAACCCTATGGCAAGCATATATCTGAAGTATCGTCAAAATAATTTTATAAAATAGAGGGAGATGAGGAACTTATTTGTAGGTACAATACCACTTTATTTTATACTTGCATTACAACCTGACAAAGGTTAATAAATCAACAAAACCCTATGGCAAGCATATATCTGAAGTATCGTCAAATTAATTTTATAAAATAGAGGGAGATGAGGAACTTATTTGTAGGTACAATACCACTTTATTTTATACTTGCATTACAACCTGACAAAGGTTAATAAATCAACAAAACCCTATGGCAAGCATATATCTGAAGTATCGTCAAAATAATTTTATAAAATAGAGGGAGATGAGGAACTTATTTGTAGGTACAATACCACTTTATTTTATACTTGCATTACAACCTGACAAAGGTTAATAAATCAACAAAACCCTATGGCAAGCATATATCTGAAGTATCGTCAAAATAATTTTATAAAATAGAGGGAGATGAGGAACTTATTTGTAGGTACAATACCACTTTATTTTATACTTGCATTACAACCTGACAAAGGTTAATAAATCAACAAAACCCTATGGCAAGCATATATCTGAAGTATCGTCAAAATAATTTTATAAAATAGAGGGAGATGAGGAACTTATTTGTAGGTACAATACCACTTTATTTTATACTTGCATTACAACCTGACAAAGGTTAATAAATCAACAAAACCCTATGGCAAGCATATATCTGAAGTATCGTCAAAATAATTTTATAAAATAGAGGGAGATGAGGAACTTATTTGTAGGTACAATACCACTTTATTTTATACTTGCATTACAACCTGACAAAGGTTAATAAATCAACAAAACCCTATGGCAAGCATATATCTGAAGTATCGTCAAAATAATTTTATAAAATAGAGGGAGATGAGGAACTTATTTGTAGGTACAATACCACTTTATTTTATACTTGCATTACAACCTGACAAAGGTTAATAAATCAACAAAACCCTATGGCAAGCATATATCTGAAGTATCGTCAAAATAATTTTATAAAAGAGAGGGAGATGAGGAACTTATTTGTAGGTACAATACCACTTTATTTTATACTTGCATTACAACCTGACAAAGGTTAATAAATCAACAAAACCCTATGGCAAGCATATATCTGAAGTATCGTCAAAATAATTTTATAAAATAGAGGGAGATGAGGAACTTATTTGTAGGTACAATACCACTTTATTTTATACTTGCATTACAACCTGACAAAGGTTAATAAATCAACAAAACCCTATGGCAAGCATATATCTGAAGTATCGTCAAAATAATTTTATAAAATAGAGGGAGATGAGGAACTTATTTGTAGGTACAATACCACTTTATTTTATACTTGCATTACAACCTGACAAAGGTTAATAAATCAACAAAACCCTATGGCAAGCATATCTTTGAAGTGTTGTCAAAATAATTTTATAAAATAGAGGGAGATGAGGAACTTATTTGTAGGTACAATACCACTTTATTTTATACTTGCATTACAACCTGACAAAGGTTAATAAATCAACAAAACCCTATGGCAAGCATATATCTGAAGTATCGTCAAAATAATTTTATAAAATAGAGGGAGATGAGGAACTTATTTGTAGGTACAATACCACTTTATTTTATACTTGCATTACAACCTGACAAAGGTTAATAAATCAACAAAACCCTATGGCAAGCATATATCTGAAGTATCGTCAAAATAATTTTATAAAATAGAGGGAGATGAGGAACTTATTTGTAGGTACAATACCACTTTATTTTATACTTGCATTACAACCTGACAAAGGTTAATAAATCAACAAAACCCTATGGCAAGCATATATCTGAAGTATCGTCAAAATAATTTTATAAAATAGAGGGAGATGAGGAACTTATTTGTAGGTACAATACCACTTTATTTTATACTTGCATTACAACCTGACAAAGGTTAATAAATCAACAAAACCCTATGGCAAGCATATATCTGAAGTATCGTCAAAATAATTTTATAAAATAGAGGGAGATGAGGAACTTATTTGTAGGTACAATACCACTTTATTTTATACTTGCATTACAACCTGAAAAAGGTTAATAAATCAACAAAACCCTATGGCAAGCATATATCTGAAGTATCGTCAAAATAATTTTATAAAATAGAGGGAGATGAGGAACTTATTTGTAGGTACAATACCACTTTATTTTATACTTGCATTACAACCTGACAAAGGTTAATAAATCAACAAAACCCTATGGCAAGCATATATCTGAAGTATCCTCAAAATAATTTTATAAAATAGAGGGAGATGAGGAACTTATTTGTAGGTACAATACCACTTTATTTTATACTTGCATTACAACCTGACAAAGGTTAATAAATCAACAAAACCCTATGGCAAGCATATATCTGAAGTATCGTCAAAATAATTTTATAAAATAGAGAGAGATGAGGAACTTATTTGTAGGTACAATACCACTTTATTTTATACTTGCATTACAACCTGACAAAGGTTAATAAATCAACAAAACCCTATGGCAAGCATATATCTGAAGTATCCTCAAAATAATTTTATAAAATAGAGGGAGATGAGGAACTTATTTGTAGGTACAATACCACTTTATTTTATACTTGCATTACAACCTGACAAAGGTTAATAAATCAACAAAACCCTATGGCAAGCATATATCTGAAGTATCGTCAAAATAATTTTATAAAATAGAGGGAGATGAGGAACTTATTTGTAGGTACAATACCACTTTATTTTATACTTGCATTACAACCTGACAAAGGTTAATAAATCAACAAAACCCTATGGCAAGCATATATCTGAAGTATCATCAAAATAATTTTATAAAATAGAGGGAGATGAGGAACTTATTTGTAGGTACAATACCACTTTATTTTATACTTGCATTACAACCTGACAAAGGTTAATAAATCAACAAAACCCTATGGCAAGCATATATCTGAAGTATCGTCAAAATAATTTTATAAAATAGAGGGAGATGAGGAACTTATTTGTAGGTACAATACCACTTTATTTTATACTTGCATTACAACCTGACAAAGGTTAATAAATCAACAAAACCCTATGGCAAGCATATATCTGAAGTATCGTCAAAATAATTTTATAAAATAGAGGGAGATGAGGAACTTATTTGTAGGTACAATACCACTTTATTTTATACTTGCATTACAACCTGACAAAGGTTAATAAATCAACAAAACCCTATGGCAAGCATATATCTGAAGTATCGTCAAAATAATTTTATGAAATAGAGGGAGATGAGGAACTTATTTGTAGGTACAATACCACTTTATTTTATACTTGCATTACAACCTGACAAAGGTTAATAAATCAACAAAACCCTATGGCAAGCATATATCTGAAGTATCGTCAAAATAATTTTATAAAATAGAGGGAGATGAGGAACTTATTTGTAGGTACAATACCACTTTATTTTATACTTGCATTACAACCTGACAAAGGTTAATAAATCAACAAAACCCTATGGCAAGCATATATCTGAAGTATCGTCAAAATAATTTTATAAAATAGAGGGAGATGAGGAACTTATTTGTAGGTACAATACCACTTTATTTTATACTTGCATTACAACCTGACAAAGGTTAATAAATCAACAAAACCCTATGGCAAGCATATCTTTGAAGTGTTGTCAAAATAATTTTATAAAATAGAGGGAGATGAGGAACTTATTTGTAGGTACAATACCACTTTATTTTATACTTGCATTACAACCTGACAAAGGTTAATAAATCAACAAAACCCTATGGCAAGCATATCTTTGAAGTGTTGTCAAAATAATTTTATAAAATAGAGGGAGATGAGGAACTTATTTGTAGGTACAATACCACTTTATTTTATACTTGCATTACAACCTGACAAAGGTTAATAAATCAACAAAACCCTATGGCAAGCATATATCTGAAGTATCGTCAAAATAATTTTATAAAATAGAGGGAGATGAGGAACTTATTTGTAGGTACAATACCACTTTATTTTATACTTGCATTACAACCTGACAAAGGTTAATAAATCAACAAAACCCTATGGCAAGCATATCTTTGAAGTGTTGTCAAAATAATTTTATAAAATAGAGGGAGATGAGGAACTTATTTGTAGGTACAATACCACTTTATTTTATACTTGCATTACAACCTGACAAAGGTTAATAAATCAACAAAACCCTATGGCAAGCATATATCTGAAGTATCGTCAAAATAATTTTATAAAATAGAGGGAGATGAGGAACTTATTTGTAGGTACAATACCACTTTATTTTATACTTGCATTACAACCTGACAAAGGTTAATAAATCAACAAAACCCTATGGCAAGCATATATCTGAAGTATCGTCAAAATAATTTTATAAAATAGAGGGAGATGAGGAACTTATTTGTAGGTACAATACCACTTTATTTTATACTTGCATTACAACCTGACAAAGGTTAATAAATCAACAAAACCCTATGGCAAGCATATATCTGAAGTATCGTCAAAATAATTTTATAAAATAGAGGGAGATGAGGAACTTATTTGTAGGTACAATACCACTTTATTTTATACTTGCATTACAACCTGACAAAGGTTAATAAATCAACAAAACCCTATGGCAAGCATATCTTTGAAGTGTTGTCAAAATAATTTTATAAAATAGAGGGAGATGAGGAACTTATTTGTTGGTACAATACCACTTTATTTTATACTTGCATTACAACCTGACAAAGGTTAATAAATCAACAAAACCCTATGGCAAGCATATATCTGAAGTATCCTCAAAATAATTTTATAAAATAGAGGGAGATGAGGAACTTATTTGTAGGTACAATACCACTTTATTTTATACTTGCATTACAACCTGACAAAGGTTAATAAATCAACAAAACCCTATGGCAAGCATATATCTGAAGTATCGTCAAAATAATTTTATAAAATAGAGGGAGATGAGGAACTTATTTGTAGGTACAATACCACTTTATTTTATACTTGCATTACAACCTGACAAAGGTTAATAAATCAACAAAACCCTATGGCAAGCATATCTCTGAAGTATCGTCAAAATAATTTTATAAAATAGAGGGAGATGAGGAACTTATTTGTAGGTACAATACCACTTTATTTTTATACTTGCATTACAACCTGACAAAGGTTAATAAATCAACCTAAACATAGTAAGTAGGGTTAAGTCTACAAACCCACACATTGTATATAAACTAAATAAAAGAACCAATGGCACACATCCAAACAGTACGAAATATACAAACATTTTAAGCTACACTTGACACATTACGTAACATAAACTCAACACTCAATTATATAAGTTTTTCTTTTGTCAATTATCTGTCTGTATGGCCACAGTTTGTTCCAACACAAGGTAAGCCATCTATGTAGAATGATATTCCATACACTTGAAACAATAAATATAGCATCCTTAATAGTATATTTCTTCCAAAGTTCTTGTACTTGTTTTTGTATCTTGTACAAAATAATATTTTGTACAAATATTTTTCTATAGTGTCGCTTTAGACTTTCAATAACACATTGATCCATTGACTGAATCAAACAAGAGGTGTTTGCAATCTATCATCAATGGGACATTTTCTGGTAAATTTCTGCTTTTAGGATGACTTCACTTGAGGAAAAAACATTCATTAAACAATGCATTGAAAATATCGCAAGTCATCCACAGACTCTTCAGAAGTATTTTTTTAAGTCCCTTTAACATTAGTATGACTATCCGAACTTTAATTTTCCTATCTGGACTAACTATTCGGACTACAAAATTCAAAAGAATATTTTGCTGGTAACAGGTCTACACTTACATTTTTAAATGCCCATCACTTCTTAGACTTGCCAATGACAGCCAGTGGTACTTTATGACTTCCACTGGTATTCGCACACACTAAAATGGTAATTCATTCTTTTCGTACTTTAAACCGAGGAGCCCAACTTTCAGATGAAGATACCAAAGGTTTTGTAATGTAACGTTTTTTTTATATATATATTACCGCCAAACTAGTATTATACCGCCAAACCAGTATTTTACCGCCAAACTAGTATTTTACTGCCAAATAGTTCTGAGAGCAAATGGTTCTAACTGTCACTGCGAGAGACCGACAGTTGACCGATATTAAAACAGCTGAGCGGGCAAAGTTTAATATTTCTGGTATAGTTTTAAAAGGAAATAAGAGTAGTTGTTGAGAAAGACCCAGACTAGCGAGTCAAGAGGGAAGACGTCTTCCTGGCAACCAACAGACTGCATCCGGCCGAATGCTAGCTTCCTGAGGGAACCAGTAAGAGATAACACATAAGCCCTAGTAAAGGCTCACAACAGGTAAACGATTTATTTAATGTTCCTTTTTATATTTGTTAATAATTCATATGTTTATTTGAACACACTGTCCATGGTCCGTAAAGGATTTAATGTTCTTTAATTGTACTCAATGGTATTTTAGAGTTAATATCTATGACGTCTTGTTTTATTAAATCCCCCGACGGCAGTGGCATTCGAGTAGTAAAGCTTTCGAACTTAACCCAGTCTCCTTGCAGTTGTATACTTTAAGTGAATTTTGACTTTCAATTTTATTAACAAATAATTTCTTATTCTTGAATAATGTATTAATACTTTACTATCTGCACTTAATTTTTTACTCTTGACGGCAAGCTGGCGAATTCCTTGTCTTGCTTTGAATTTGCCTAGCCACCCTCGACTTGCCTTAAATTGTCAACACCAAATTCCAATTTTATTTGAAGAGCTTTCTGAATTAAAATTGAACCGCTTAATGTAATACCTTAACTTCGTTGTTGTGAGAATGAGATAAACATAGCTTCATCAAGTTGAATGAGAATGGGTGTTGACATTCTTTTTCTATTGTTAACACCTCCTTCGGAAACTTACATTTTTCCCATGAACTCTTCAATTTTATTTACAATTTTCTTGATGTTATTTAAGGTTGTTTTAGGAATTCCGAGTTCTAACAATTGCTTAGCCATTTCTCCTTAATATAATCACTTATGGCAAAATCTATAAAATGAAGAAAGGAAATAAAACTGAACTGTAGAATACAAGTTGTATAAACTACAACTTAACTTACATTGCAACACACCACTGTCTTCTATGCTGTGGTCAGTTGGCTACTGAAAACTTCTAATACATTCTATTGCGCATATGAGATGTGTGAGAACAAAGAATGTGTTGAGAGATTTTCTCAGTAATCGAGTGACTCAGGTATTTTATCGACCTTATCTGATGGTGCCTGTACTAAGTGACAGAGACAATGTTTGTTATTACTGAGATGAATACAGTGATAAATTATAGAAGGTGATGAATTAGTGAGGTTCTACTGTAATATGTTATTTTTAAGACATTATATTCAGAAAAATGAAACTGAACTAAGCAAAAGAGATCAGATGTAGGTATATCCATTCTATTGTTTGGCTTATGGCAGCTACTGAAAACGAACATTGCAGTACCAAAGTAACCTAAATGAAACTTAAGAGCCTAGCTAAGACTTTTAATGACATTTCTACATGCCATAAAAGGTACTTAAATTTTATATCTTGACTTAAGAGGCTTGACTCCCGTGTGAAGTCAAACATGTTGAATCGCAGTGTTTCTGTTGTACAACTTGAGGATTTTCTATAATTACACTTTTGGTATTAATTTGGCAAAAAACCGCTACTTACCAATATTTTTCAGTAGACGCATTTCACAATAGGTCAACCCATTTTCAATGCTTTGAGTCACGGACAAGAGTGTGAAATACTCCTGCTGAAAAATATCAGTAAGTAGTGGTTCTTTTGCCAAGTTATTACCAAAAGTGTAATGTTGAATTGGTTAGAAAATAATTTTTAAAAAAGGGTTAAAACATATCTATATACGAGTACATTTACGAGTGTAAATGACCATACAGAATTTTTTGAATGGTAATTAGTAACAATATCTTATAATATTTGTTTTATAATAGATATATTTATTAAATTATAATAGAAATCCATTGAATTAGAAACTGTTTACGATTTGTCTAGTTACCTTGAAGAAATAAGAGCTGCTTCTATTGCAAGTACAGCCATCTCATTGGTCAAAAGTCTTTCCTTTTGAAGATGGTCATGAATTTTCTTGGCAGTTTTAGTGAAATGTAATTCATTCAAAACATAGTCTACAGCATGTTTTATGTCAATAACATGCAGCCTGAATTCGTCAGCTAATCTGTTTGCAACTGTTGTTAGGTATGTGTTAATATTATATTAAAGAATAAAACATGATAAACTTAAACTCTATTTGATTAAATATTAAAACTATTAATAATCTAGTGTTAATATATTACTTTTCAATTTTATATTGTAAACAACTGGTTACTAGAATTATTATTGTGAATGAAGAACCAGTCAATTAAAAACAGTTCGCTAGTGCTGAAAAGGCTGAAAAATTACAGTTAACCCATTCGCTTACAATTTTTTTTACACCGACTGAGCCATAAAAAACTAATTTTTTAGACCATTTTTAAAGGTTTTTGTGGATTACTTTTTTTTAGTTCATATTTATGTTTCTTATGGAACCTATTGTTATTTTTTTATTCACAAATACGTTTACTTTCAAAATATATACTAATATTTATAATATCTTTTCTTTTATAATTTAATAATATGTAAACAACTAAAATGTTTCAACGAAAAATATCAAACTTTTTTTTTTTATTTCAATTATCCTAAAGTAAAAGCATAAATTACCTTTGCAAATACTCAATAATATTCTTCAGGGTGCAAAGAATATGTTTCAATTTCACAAGAGTTAAGAAAAGTTAACATTTGTGTTGTATACTTTGAAACATTCTGGTAGGTGAAATGCGACGAGACACAGTCCACACTCCCACCGACTGGTTCTTTGGCCTTTTAGTGGGCTTAGGTGGTTTGGAACATGGAATTTTTTCTTTAGGCCTACCCCTTCTTGGTTTACCCCTATCTCTAGTACTAACTCTAATAGGCCTAGGACAAGGATCAAGAAAACTAGGGGCATCATCCTCCTCACTAGCAGTAGGAGACAGAGGGGCAATTATTCCATCAAGGTAGATTTGATCGAGTAGCTCAATTAGATTGGAATTTTGTGAGCTTTCATCATCTGAATTAGATGGTAATACAGGCCTATCTTGGACATTTATATCAGAAATTACATTATTTACATCTAGTGGAGTCCTAGGCCTAACATAACTACCAGAGGGCTGCTCAAGTTGCAACTTATCACTTATTGCAGAACAAGGCAGATTACATTTTTCATGATGTGGTGAACCTGTTATATTACAGTCTATTATGATTTTTTTTATTCATTACTTACATCTACATCTATTTAAGATTCAATGTCCAACTGTCTTATTTCATTATCACTCTCAAATGTTTCCTCAAACAAATCACTGTCCCATGCTCCAATAATTCTTTCAATTTCACAATCTTTCAACTCCTTCTCACTTTCATCAACAAATAAAATAATAAATCCACTCATTTTTAACTTAAAAAGAACACAAATAACAAATTAAATACAATTTGGTTAGGTTATAAACATATCCCACACAACTACAACGTAAACACAACATCACAGACAATGTCAGCTGATCGGTCGCCAGATAAAACGTAAATATTGAAAGAACGGACAGTCCAAAGAAGATAAAAATACTACCATTAGAAAGCCCAAAGCCTGTAGAATAAGATGCATATGCGATCTATTGGATTTACTGAAAACTAACTCGACACAAATGAGTTATATTGGAGGACGGCGATTCACCGTCGCTTCACAGAATGGCACACTGGGTCGCGACGGCGGATCGCCGTCATTGTAAGCGAATGGGTTAAAGGTTTTTATCCACAAGAACGTATCATACTAGGACCGAGCCCTTACCGGTACATGAAAAAAAATATTCTTTGCATCATTTGTGTTGTACAACGCCCACTAGACCGTTCCGTCACCGGCCAACACTGTAGCGTGCTATGCCTGGTCAGCTCAACATTTGTCGGTGATGGACCGCTCCATGCAGGGTATGCGACATCGTCAAACCCCATTGCAACCATGTATGCTCTGCATTGCTATTCCGTTCAGACACAAAACTTAGATGCTCTTTGCTTACTTCAAAGAAACATGTGCGCTGGTTAGGAAAAAAAATTTTTTTAATGAATTTTCTCAATAATTCATTAAATTGGAATGACGTCATAAAAAAATAATGGTAAAACCTTTCTTCATCATCAACTAGGTGCCTATTTAATGTCCAATATTCTCCCAGAGTTTAGCTTTTTCTTAGAAATTTGTGAATCCAATAGTGTCTCGAGCCTTGCTTTCGTTTTCCCCCTTCCTTTTAGATCAGAGCTGTAGGGTGGTAGCATAAAACTAACCTGTGACAGTATGTCTGGCAGGAACTAACTCTTTATGGATCATTCCTTTGAAATAAAAGAAAATAATGAACATATTGTTCTTGTGCAGCTTCATCATTTAAGCTTTCTGAGGCTTTGGAGATAAAGTGTTGTGCCACTTTGTTTCAGAACCATACTCCTAGATTAAGATCTCACTACCAGTAACCACTTTACTCATGAAATTTTAGTGGGTTGCTAATTTTTAAGCATTTTTTCACAAATACCTATGCCTTCTCTACATCAGTCAGAACTTTGGGAACAAATCTGGCATACAATTTTCTCATCATAAAATTTTCTGTCACTAACTCGAACACTCTAGTCTGATGCAATCCCAACTCATTAGCAAGTAATCTAACTCTAAGATGACACTCAATAACAAAGTTTCATGTACTTTAGTTAGATTTTCATCAATTTTGAACCTCTTGTGTCATATAAAAATCACTTTACATCACATGACTTTTTTTTATAGGCCTCTTGATCAAACCAAATGTTTACTAAAAGTTGTTTCTAAATTTGCACAAAATGTTTCAATAACATTTCTGCAAATTAAGTTGCATTTGCAACAGGGGCTGCTTTCACCTACTTAAGCTAATGAGGATCTGCTCACTCCAACTTTTGAGAGGTAACTGCAGATAATAGTATATACAATATCAAGAGCACAGTGGTACAATACATTACAATAAAAATATTGTAAAGAACCCCAATACCACAAAAATAATAAAAATAACAAATAAAACAAGTTACTTAAGATTAAACCCTTATGTACATTTCAATGACTTTGTCATCATCATCATCATCATCAGAGGGTCTTATTACAAAATTACAATCTAGTAAACAAGAAGTTACAAACTAGAGTAACACCAATCGTTCTCTGCGGACACTATATATAGACGTGCGGTAAGCTCCGCCCCCCTCTCCGCCCTCGACCATCTTGAACCAAATAGGCTATGTCAAAAAGTACACTATAATAATAAATATGCAATATACTACAGCTAATAACAATAAATAAAGTAAAAAACTAATTAAACTAATGCATCGTATTTGAAAAAAGGCTATCTAAGTAAAGAATACAAAGTTGAGTTAGGGATAGTCTCTTTATCTGCATTCATTAATTTATTATTTGATTTGACTATAAAAATACTTTCATATTAAGTAACTTTTTAGAGTTGATACATTTAGCTAAAATAGCATTTGGATCTAATTCATGCTGATTGTGAAGGATGTGTTCTGCGGCACTTGATTTTTCATTTCTATCATATTTAATATGCGTAAGATGTTCTTTATATCTAATTACAAATTTTCTTTTGGTTTAACCTATATACATTTCGTCACAAGTACTACAAATTATTAAATACAATTATCAATTAATTTTTTTTTTTATACCTAGCATAATTATGAATTGACATACTTCTAATTAAAGTAAATTTAAATTAAACTAACAAATTGTTAAACAATATAATTTAAGTAAATTCTGAAAACTTTACAGAGATAAGACATTTTCAATTGCATTAGCCAATCTTCGTTAGTGTGTGGCTGGCAACTTGAAAACTTTGTTCACCTAAAAGGCGTTACTGACAAAACGTGCATGTGATCTACGATATATTTGTTCATTTAAAATGTTGTTTTGGGCTTCAGTATTATTGGGCATAGTCTTGAACCAAATAGGCTATGTCAAAAAGTACACTATAATAATAAATATGCAATATACTACAGCTAATAACAATAAATAAAGTAAAAAACTAATTAAAACAATGCATCGTATTTGAAAAAAAGCTATATTGTTCTGTGAGAATAGTTGATTATGTTAATGCGGATAATTTCCAAGTTATTGTCCATGTTCATATAAGTGTAGCTTGTACCCATTATGTGATTAGCAAAAGATGAGTCAGTGTCATATTTAATAAAATGTAAATGCTGTTAAAATATTTGTTGAATGCTGTCACCTATTTGCCCAATGTAGAATTTGCTTGGTTTGTACATTTTAATAAGTATATACCCCATGCTAGGAATTTAACTTTTTTTTGCACTGCAAACAAGCTGCAACCATTTGTATAAATAAACTGGAACCAGTTTGTTCTAAGTTTTAAATTCTATTTTTTACCTAGTTTTTTGGATTTTTTACCTAGCTTTTCGAACTTTTGTTTATGTATGACAAATATCCCCTCTCCCTGTTGAGTTGTTTTTTATTAATTGCTAAGGCTTATCAATTACAGTTTTATTAAAACAACGTCTGTATAAGAATTTGATAGTGTTGATCTTTTTGTAGGGGCATTCTGTGGACATTGGAACTTCTCTAAGCCAATTAGTTTATGTAGAAGTGGATGATTTGAAGTGTTGTTGATGAGTGTGCCTGTTATTGGTTTTCTGTAGAACTTGAAATTGTGTGTCTGTTTAAAGCTTTTTTTATATGGTCAAAGAAATTTAAGGATCATTAGGTTTCAAATTCTGAGGTAGAATAGAGTTTTGGGTGCATTTTGTTTATGTGCAAGATGGGTTTCTCATATTGATAGGTATTCCACCTGAATAGTCGATGTTGTTACTTATCTGTGCTAGTAAATGATTTAATGTGAAAGTGTTGTTTGAGAGGATCTGGGCAATATCAACGTGCAATTGAAATATTTTACAGAGGATACTGCTGTTGGAGAATCCATGGTTGAGAGTAGAAGCTAATTAGTTTAATGTAAAAATTAAAGTTTTGCTAGTTTTCTGAGCAATTAAATCTACAAAGGGTAAATTATAAAAAATCTTAATGTGCAAAGACAATTAATATCATGTAGTTCTGGTAATTATTATATAATCGTCAACATTACAACTGAATTTAATGAAACACAAATCACCATTACTTGCTATAAAATTTAACTTATAGAAAAACATGCTTCCTAACAATGTAATATCTTTAAAAGTTACACATTCCTTGTGTTTATAAGTGATCAGACAAACAAGTTGAGAATACAATTTTAAAACATCCCTTCTAAAAATACATTAAATGTGGTTAAAATTATAGGAAAATGTCTATAAGTTCGTACAAAAATAGATATAAATAATTCATTATGTCTTAGTGTAATAAAAAGACACTTCTCTTATTTAGTAGAGACCTGTTAAAGGTAGATACTGAAATAATGTTTTGTACAATTAATTTCTCATAAAAATTGTTTTCTTCAAATAATTTAGTTTGACAAGTAGTGAAAAAGTGTTTTCAATTTGTCATAAAAAACGTACTGTTTGTTTTTTTTTCAATTTAGTAATCTTAAGAAATATAATCAACATACTGAAATTGAAATATATTTTTTATTAGTGCAGTTATTTGTATTATTAGATAAAATGTCAGCAGTAAAAAAGTATAACTTGATCATTAAATGAGAAAGCAATTGTTATAAGAGCATTAGAAGCAGAGGCTGGAGAGAAAGATTAAAAAACAGTATCTTATTAATCTATCAATACTTTTACCTTTTCCAAAAAACATACAAACAATTTTGAAAATTATGATGATGTGGCTGAGAAGAATTAAATCTGTTAGGCGACATACACACCAAAGCTGAGCTGGGCCGGGCGGTGCGATGAGATGTGATGCCAAGCTGGGCAAGATCTGCTATGCGTTTGCACTGAAGCCGATTCACACACAGTAGGTTTTATAACCTTGTAGTGAGAGGTGTTCATTCCTGTCAGTATTAGTTGCAACGTAGTGCAATAATAATGTCATCAATGTTTGATGATGATGATGATGATGATGATGATAATGTTATTCACTTGATGATAAATGTGTGAGAGAGAGAAGACGATACTGAACACACAAAATAAAATAGATTAAACGAAGGCAGAAATCGCTTGACGGAAAATGCTTGAATTGGGGGAAGGTAGGACTGCACTAAACGGCTCGGCATGGCCCGGTGTGTATTTGAAAGCTCCCATATAAACACTGCGTATTTAGTGACTAGGCATCGCCCGGTCCGGCTTTGGTGTGAAACCCCCACTTAGAGGGCAGGGGGTTTCATTATTGAAAACTCATTTATTGAAAAATTCTATTTTGATGCTAATGAAATTGCCTAGCCATAATTTTGCAACTGGTGGTAAATTAATAAGTCGAAGGGTGAAGAGTATGGAAAAATATTAAGAAACAATTTTTTCAATGCTTGTAGGCTAGAAAAGTTTACAAACGTATACATTTTTGTAGCCAGGTAATGTATAAATGAATGCTTTACAATACAATAACTTTTCCAAAGGTATGTTGTATAGACTGTATGTAAATATAATACCACAGTTTCAGGCGCGTATCCAGCGACTTGCTTTGGGGGGGGGGCGATAGATGCATATATATATATAATATGTGTGTGTGTGCGCGCGCGTGCGTACGTGTATATAAAAACATAGAACAGAAAAAGTTCTTTCTACGCTTGCGTTAGAAATCGGTAACGTGATAAAGATTCGTAGCAAATTAGACTTTTTAATAAATAATTATTCCAGTTTCGATAACACTTATGGCTAGAGAATATTATTAATTTCATAATAGGCTATTATTATAAAAATGGTTTATTAATTAATATAAGTAGTTATTCTTCCAACACGAACAATTCCGGAGTCAACTGCGAATATTACGCTTGCAAAATAACGTATTGAAAATCATATGTTCGAGACTAAGCTACACTAGCGCTATCTGTTGTTAAAACGTTTAGACGTTTACGAGGGTATGCCGAGGAAACGCGTCACATTTTCATATTAAAAATTAAAATTTTATTTACAATAAAAGACGAATTAACTTAAGTAAAAGTCTAATTTAATAGAAAGTCCTTATTTAATAATATATTGTCGATTTTTAACCCAAAGTTCTTGAGGGTTAGGGGGGGGGCGATCACCCCCCTTGGATACAGTGCAGTTTGTTACAGTTAGAGCCTGAAAGGTATTTTCAATTTAAATGAATTGGGGCTTTTTAAATGTTCCCTTGAAAGAACTCTTACACTGAAAGAAGAATGGTTTTGTTGGTGTAAGAATAGTAGAAACAAAGGTGGATGAAAAACATTTAGTAGTATTTAAGTTTTGAAATTGGAGTCATTCTGGAAAGCATTAACAAAAAAAAAAAATATTGTAAAATTAGGAAAGGCAGAAAAATGTACTCAAATACATAAGAAAACATTTCAACTATTCTTGAACTTTGTAGTCCATTACATTTGGTGAATCTTATTAATCACTTAAACAATAGTTTATGACTATCCAAACTTTAAATTTAGTAAATTTGTTAAAACTTACTGAGACAGAACGTTTTCGATCGCTATGTGCCGATCTTCATCAGTGTCTTCTGCTTGGAGATGTTGGGTCAAGCAGTGACGGTTTTAAAGGTAGGTTTTCGATAGTATCAAATAGTATGTGTGATTTGTATTGTGTTTGTTTGTTTAATATGTTTGTACTTTGTGTTTTTGTGTATCTGTAAATTTCATATTGTTCTAGTGTGTTGAAATCCTACATAACAACAATAAAGGACCACATCTTGAATTAAGTTGATTTATTATTACTTACGATAAGTTTTTCCTGATTTTGGAGGTCCAATTATGGCACATCTAATAGGCTGCACAGAGCCACATAAATTCTGTTTTAAGTAGAACTCAGGATTTTTGCAGAATTTTTCCATGGCTTCTTTGGAATCTGAAAAATTGTCTAAGCATAAGAAATCCACCTATATAAAATTATATACTCACAAAAAAAATCTAAAAAGACTATAAACCATAACTTTCGCAAAATTTATTAAGAATCTAGTACTTCTACATTTATTTTAACATTTAATGATAACAATTGATTATTTCCAGACCCTGTTTTCATTTAATTGTCAAATAACGTTTTTTTAATTTAAATTTTTTAAAGCTCTTTATTTCCTTATATATATTCTTTGAGTTGTGATATGTTATTTTTTATTTACTTTCTTGACAAACGCATATGCACTTGCAGACATAATCTTACATGTTCTAAAAAACACTGGTTTATATTCAATATTACAATAATTATACTGCTTTTGAGGATTGTAAGGTAGAGACTTAACCCTTAGCACGCGGGACATATAAAAGGCAAGTAACAGATTATGTGCTATTAGATGAAAAAAACTTTTTTGCGAAATGTTCAAAGTTCTATTTAATTCTTAGTTCCTAAAGATGTATTTGACCAAAAAAAATTATAAATTAGTTATTTTTATAATTTTTTATATTTTTACACTAGGTAATTCAAGATATCAATTAATCCATTTAAAATAAAATTAAAGTAACTAAAATTATTATTCAAGAAATCATAAACAATACATTTTTCTTACAGTATAAACAAAGGTCACTCATGTAAACAGTAAACAACTATAGCAATCACAATGCCAACACAAAATACGACGCTGCGTCCTTCCAAGAATACCCGTTATATACGCATGCATAGACCACGTAATAGCGCCTGGTGGTTAAAACAACAGAATGTGAATCGTACAGCACGTAGCCGCGAACAATAAACATAGCAGACGAGTTTATTTACACCAAACAAACATTGTCACATATTGTAATGGACTTTAAACAAACAACTAGGACTTCCATAAACAAAATATTGTAAATACGAGATTTCCTGTAATATTTCAGCCTTACAAGAAATCATGCTATATGCGTGCAAAGGGTTAATAATACTCCCCAATTAGAGTAATAGTTAAACATAACAATGGTGTGCATATGCTGTGTACAACAAATATCTTAGATATTTGTATAATTATATATTTGAACAAAACTTTGGTTTCTAATCCATTTTTATAAACAGCGATAACACATAATATTGGTTTAGACCTAAAGAATTTTTTTACACCATTGAAAATCTAAAATTTTGTAAACAAACTATTTTGTAAACTTTTGTTTATAATAATGTTTTTGAATGGTTGAGAAAATTTTAGTTTAATTTATGTAATGGAGTAGAGTTTAAAAAATATATTTTTTTAAATTATGAATTTTTATCAATAGTTAAAACACTTATATAACTTTTGTCATTATCTATAGGTTTGTACTCCAATGGCATGTGCCAGGACTGATGCTTGTACCTGTAAAAGCAAGTTATTCTAGGTGGCTATGGGACCAACACCATAACAACCCATGACTATTATTAAAACTAATAATACTATTGTATACATACTGAAAATACCACAAAAAAATGCAACATAATTAAAAAAAAAAACAAAACTTGAATGGGGGTCCAAACTGCATATCACTGGTGTTACTAAAATTTGAAACTGCATATCACTATTTTGGAACAAACAAATAAATAAAAAGTTATCTGTAACAGTTCAATAGTAATATTAGTGGTCTAACACAAGTCACATGCTTATTTATAAATATTGTAAAGTTGTTACTAATTTTTGGTGAGAATGTGGCCTGAGGTTATATAATGAGCCTTTATTAACCCTCCATTACATGTGTAGAAAAGTAACACATGCATGGCGGTGATTTCCTCACTATAATATTTTAAAATTTGTTTGAATTATTTTGCTTTAGCAATAAAGATATTAATTATTTTTAAGATCGTTGGACCCATGACTACCTTTTTATAAAAATATTTTTTTTTATTAATTGGTAAAGTTAGTTAAAATATTTATCCAAGTCCCTTAAATCACACTAGCAGACGTTTACCTTCTGTAATGTGGTCACACTTGTAGGCAGGGAATTCCTCACCGACTTAGGACTTCGATACAGAGTTTTACAAAATACTCTCTAAATTAAAAAAGTCCCTCTAAATTAACATAGATGTTGGAAAATAAAACTAATAATTTATATCACAAGATATATACATCACTAAAACCAACAATTATGTTTTTAACATAAAAGTATGGATAGATAAGTTTTAACACACATAGATAAGGATTCCCCGCCAAAACCACTCGAAACTGTAACTGAGTGTTCACTATCGTGTGAAGATCAACTGAAACAGATTTGTCTGGTGCGTGGCGGATAAAGGGAAGATGTCCTCAAGTTTTACTCCAATATTACTGCATGCTTAGCAATATTACAAAATTAAATAAAAAAGTGGCAATTCTTCACTGGGCATAAAGTGTTTAAACTTTGAAAAATAGTTTGAAAATTCTCAAATCGGCTAGACTCTAAGTTATCCTCTCTATTCTTGTGATTAAAAATTTAATTTTATTACGAATCATATTTACTAGACAAGAATTACAATTTAGAGATGAGAAGTGAACAAAATTGTATTGTAATTTAAAAACACATTTTGTAAGGTTTTTAAAAACACATAGTGAAAATATAATTTTATAAAACATACCACTAGCATAAGAGAGTTACTTAGAAAGTATGGTATGAATTATCTTAGCTAATGAAAATATTGCATGCCCAGAGACTTTCAGTCTGCCCTGAACTCACTTCCTGAAACAGCCGCCCTCAACTTTAAAAAAGTAAGTGCTACTATAGGCAAGTGTAACACATTTACAAGTGTTTTAGTTAATTCTAATCCATTATTATAAAAATAAGAAGATACTTACTTAAGAAGTAAATATAACTCCTGTAGATGACTGGAAAACTTTTATGATAATGGGTGTAAAATATTTGCACTGGTAGATCTGACTCAAGCAACTAGAAAAACATAAAAAACAAAAAAACATAGAAAACACAATAAAAAAGACAGAAATAACAAGTTCATATACAATTACAATAAAAGTTATAAGAAAAATATAACATTGTTACTGTTAACAACTTGAAGCAACTATGCCTAATTTTTAAACTTAAAAAATCTATTAACCACAAATAAAATTTCTTGTATTATCCCTTAGTATATACATAATTAGAAAGCATTCATTTAGAGAAATTTATTGCAATTAAAGATTTTTTTGTAATAATTTCTTCTGAAAATAATGGTGGAATATGAGGATGGTTTTATTTATTTAAAATAAATGATTACTATAAACGCAAGACAACTCACAATTACAAAACCTTCACTAAAAATATTTTACAACTTGCCTATAGTAACATTTACTTATATTTGTTGAGGACGGCCGTTTCGGGAGATGTGCCCCTTTGTCAACTCAGACCTGAGGCTGAAGAAGTTGTAAGACGAAAACATTTCTTCCAAGCATATGTTAACAATTTAACAACTTATATTTAACAGAATGTCTGGTCGCAAGTAATTTCAAAGTGTAATAAGTGGTTTACGTTATTATTATACCCCTGACCTCTAAAATGACAAAACAGTATGCTTGAATTTTTTTAGTACAGTTTCTGCCATCCCTTTTCTCATAGTGATTGTTCTGTATTTCCATAATATCTAGAAAACATTCAAAAATTTCCATGATGCTCTTTTGTCTAATATAAATATCTCAAAAATAACAGAAAACTGTCCTTTCTAATTTAATCAGGTGTACAGTCAAGAATGAAAGCTAAGTATTTGGATTCTTAAATTCTGTTAAGTATTTCAGCTCTCACTTTACTACACTTTAAAATCAATAGTTTGTTTAAGATATTTTCCCTATATAAGTTACACACCTTTGATAATACTATTACAATATATCCTTTCATATTAGAACTGAACAGGGCAATTATTTCAATAACCCTGAGACAATTTCAATCATCTTTCTTATGAAGGATTTTATATGTTCCTCGGCAAACCATTTAGTACAAGACATTTGTATATTATAGGTTGTTGTAGGTGATTGTTGTACGGCAACAAGTTATTGTAGACTATTTTGCCATCATTTTTTGTACAATAATCTTTTGGGTTTCCTCAAAATCGTGTTATTTTTACCAACCCTTCTGATTGTTTCTATCTCATTTACAAATACAACACACTTCTACACAAGTACATAAATACTAAATAAAAAATGGTATGCAGAGTTTAATTCCAGGCTAAGAAATATTACAGACAGCAAAGGAATGTATAAAATGTATATACAGATGAATGAAATATATGTTATAATTGGCAAAAAAAGTGTCAACTTTATATATACTACACTACAGAACTGAGAAGCCCCTGAGTTATAAATAACTGTGTGTGCAGATCTCATATATGGAACAAATTAGAAAGCCTGTCTCATGTGTTTTCACCTGAGAGGCATGGTCATGTAATTCTTGAAAAACATGGGTCTCGTATATTTTGTAAACAATGCTCTCTGCATTATTTTCAAAACTTGGTGCCTTGTCCAGCTGCAAATACTAACGTGCGCATTTGCAAATGTTCCACATTTATTAAGTTGGCCCTGAGGATTTGTTTTGAAATGATAAAATGAAATCATTATATAATGATTAAAACTATGTAATCTTACTAATCCACTGATATTATTAAATAAATACTAATCAAATCAGTCAAGTAACTAGTGACTAAAGTCCCGAACAGGATTGAGTTGCTTAGCACCAAGCATGGGCGGAGTTACAAGTTTTGTTCTTGGGGTGCCCAAGATTGTCCCGGGGGATATCAAATGGGGTCTGGGGGTACTCCCCCCAAAAAATAGAGAACATTTAAGAGCTTGCCGACATTGGGCCAAAAACTTACATTATAAGGTACATTATAAGGTTTTAAACTACTTTTTTATTGGTAAGTTGGGGTACTGAATTCAACAATATATTTCTCACAGAACTAAATCAGGTGCTTTTAAACTAATAGTTTGCAAAATTTAAAATCTTTTAATAGCCTGATTTTGTTTCTATGAGTAACATAACGTAGAATATCAAACTTCGTCTGAAACAATTTCTCAAATTTCATTTTGAACATCATGATTTGTAAGATTAAAATAAAGTTTATATTTTTCTTTGAACTTACAGTGATATCTGGAAAATAGCTCACATACGATCAAAATAACAACTGGTACTGCCGAGTATATTTCTTGTCAGTACTATGATTATTTTTGTAGTGTTTTAATGAGTTCATTGTCAGCTTTTGATTATAAAAAAATAATATACCTGCCCAGAAAGTTTGGGGGGGGAGCAATAAGAGTCCTTGCCCCCTCTTAACTTCGCCCATGCCACCAAGTATAGTTGAAGGTGATGTTAAATGCAATTAGGAAAACTGTAATGCTTGCGCCAGTTTTACATATAAATCCAAATTTCTGAAAATATTGCTCATTGAGGTACACTTATATGTATTTTTTAAGCTTGGGTACATCAGTTTTTGTTGCGTAATGGGACCAGAACATATTTTGATAGACTTATTTTATGGTCATTTATCAAATAATTTTATGGAAATCAGCTCAATATTAAAACACAAAATATGATAAAAAAAAGAAACTAACCTGAACAGGGCACTGATAACCAAAGCGACTAAGAAAGAAGATACCATTTTCAAGCAAAATTACAGCTTTTTCTGAACTTACAGTTTGTGTCTTATTTACAGCAGCAGACCTGGAATAAATATTATAAGTATTTTATGATGAAGGGGAAAATTTTAATAGTATAGAATTAAAAAAAAAATTATTCATAAAATATGTAAAAGAATTGTAAATAATAGTTTGGCACTGTTTGTATGGATGCATCCAAGACACTAATAATAATAATACACCTCTATTCATACAAACTAAACAAATTCATAAACTAACAATCAGAACTAAAGAACAATGTAAACAATTTCGACATACTGTATTACTTAATTAGAAACAACAAATTGTTGCAAGCTGCTTAGATGAAGCACTTATAACAAGGCTTTATTGTTATGACAAGCTGCTTAGATGAAGCACTTATAACAAGGCTTTATTGTTATGACAAGCTGCTTAGACGAAGCACTTATAACAAGGCTTTATTGTTATGACAAGCTGCTTAGACGAAGCACTTATAACAAGGCTTTATTGTTATGACAAGCTGCTTAGATGAAGCACTTATAACAAGGCTTTATTGTTATGACAAGCTGCTTAGATGAAGCACTTATAACAAGGCTTTATTGTTATGACAAGCTGCTTAGATGAAGCACTTATAACAAGGCTTTATTGTTATGACAAGCTGCTTAGATGAAGCACTTATAACAAGGCTTTATTGTTATGACAAGCTGCTTAGATGAAGCACTTATAACAAGGCTTTATTGTTATGACAAGCTGCTTAGATGAAGCACTTATAACAAGGCTTTATTGTTATGACAAGCTGCTTAGATGAAGCACTTATAACAAGGCTTTATTGTTATGATAAGCTGCTTAGATGAAGCACTTATAACAAGGCTTTATTGTTATGACAAGCTGCTTAGATGAAGCACTTATAACAAGGCTTTATTGTTATGACAAGCTGCTTAGATGAAGCACTTATAATAAGGCTTTATTGTTATGACAAGCTGCTATTAGTCATAAATATGAGTAAACAATGATTATAATTAAATAACACATCTAAAAATTAAAATATTTTTATATCTTCTTCTATAATATAATAATTTTTTTTTAGAGTGTATTTTTACTTGCAGACACCATAGACGTAATCTATATTATTCTCTATAAACATATTTTTGTAATTTGTCATCATTCACCTTTTTGAACATCATAAATTAGCCTTATTTTTACTTTACTTCAAGCTAGTTAATTTTTGGTGTACAAAAACAAAATATGGTCTACATAAATTGAATAAAAAAAAAAGATTAAATTTTATCAACCAAAGGTTTCCATAAAAGAAATTTAAAAGGTAAATTTTGAATCCTCTCAAGACATTATTTAAATAATTATGATAAAACATTAAAAAATTATTATTTTTCTTACCTCAAATGCATTAAGAGCTGTATTTTTTTAATGACACTGTCTTTTTTCAAGTCGTTTACATTTTGTTCTATCCAGAGAATATTATTTTCCTTAGATATTTCCTAAAATAGTACAGTTAAAAAATTTTAAGTAACAAATTGAGAGCAATAATTGCAACATTTTAAATAATTTTCTATGTCATTATGCACTTGTATGACTAGTCAGGGAAAGATAATTTTAACCCTTTGATTAGTAACATGTGCCGGCCCTGATATGGCCCCTGGAAGTAACATAGTTTTGAAAGATTTTTACACTCTTTCTTTTTTCTAATTTTTAAAATTTTCTCTTTATTTTAAAATTATATATATTAATATTTGTTAATATTTTTTTTATTTACTTATTTTTTTATGTTAAAGTACTTAAAGAGTACAATTAGGAACAGCATGGGGTGTGAATTAAACTATACACAGTTTGAAAAAAAATTGAAAACTTCAGTCTAATTTTTTAATTTATCTTTAATTAACTTGAAATAATTTAACTTGTATTAATTACAATAGAGTCTGGATAGTTCGAATTAGATGGGGACATGACCCCTGCGGATTACTCAGAACTCGGATTACAGAATAAGTACTTTCTTATGCATTAGAAAAAATAGGATAACTTTATATAAACATTTCTTGGAAGCCCGACTCATTTCCTTTGCATACCTTAATTATATAAACATTTCTTGGAAGCCCGACTCATTACCTTTGCATACCTTAATTATACAAACATTTCTTGGAAGGCTGACTCATTTCCTTTGCATACCATAATGATATAAACATTTCTTGGAAGCCCGACTCATTTCCTTTGCATACCTTAATTATATAAACATTTCTTGGAAGCCCGACTCATTTCCTTTGCATACCTTAATTATACAAACATTTCTTGGAAGGCTGACTCATTTTCTTTGCATATCATAATGATATAAACATTTCTTGGAAACTCGACTCATTTCCTTAGTATAACGTACTGATAAGATATCCTGGAAGACCGACTCATTTTCTTTGCATTCCTTATTGATATAAACATTTCTTGGAAGCCCGACTCATCATTTTCTTTCAAATAGATAAAATAGGCTCAAGTAGAAATAGGCTTGAATTATACAGAAGCTTGAAATATCGAAACTCGGATTTTCAAGCCTCTAATATACTTCGTTATTTTAAATACAACTAAATTTATTATCAGAGATAAAATTTTACCAAAATTGGCAAATATAAATCATATTGTAGTATATAATGAGAAAATGATGTTTAAACATTAAATGATAATAAGAGAATATTAACATTAAAAAGATGTTACCTTCATTTTGTTTATTTCTTCTGTTTCTCGTGTGTAAAGATTATTAAGTTCATCTAATGGTTCTAAAGATTCTGAAAAATCTATAACTTTGGACTGAGGGCTAGACTTGTACCAGTTAAGTTGCTCTTTTGCACTTAGAAGAGCTTTGCAGAGTAATGAGGGATCGCGTATTTGATCTAGTTTCAAATCAAAAGTTCTGATTAGTGAAGAAATTCCTGGTGGAATCTTATGTGTATCATTGAAAAGTTGCTTTTTTGGTTCTTTGCCAAGTTCAGCCTGTTTAAGAAACAAAAAAATTATTTTCAAAACGATATTAATAAAAATCAGAAATGTAGATTAAAGAATGATTCAAGTTTTTAAAGGGTAAATAAGTTTTATGTTTAAATGTAAACTTTCTTGTTAGCTCGAGTGGTCAAACAGTAAAACAAATTACAGATTATTAGTACTGATATACTATTAGAAAAGCTATTATTCATATGAGGACACTCAGCATTTTTCTGATCCTATTTCAAGCTGCCCAATCATACAGATCTACCTTTTTACCATTAAAACTGATCTTCCAGAACAAATTCTCAGCATTAAAAAAACAGTTAAAGAAGCCAAGAGTTTTGGACACATGTGAATAACTTGTATAGTGCAGACTACGTAACCATGTACTTGGTTGTGCTGTACCACTACTTCTGAAAACATGATACATACTTGTACATATTTCAAGAATGTTTGTAATTTCATACCAAAGCTAATTTATCATCAAATTTATCTAATATCAACCATCTCATGGAAGTCAGTGTTTTGACAGACCTTATAATGTTTGTAGGAAAGTATTTAAACTGAACCTCTACCTTCTGTCTTGCCTACTGCGATCTCTCAAGGCCAAGTGCACGGTTACGTGGTCCACACTATACTAATCACATGAACGAGACAACAACATCGGTATACATTAAATATTAAATTTAATTAATATTTGTATAAATTAAATACTACAGATTAAACTAAATCTGTAAAATACAGAAAGCTAACTGTTACATAATTGCCATCTTTTCTAATATTGATAAATCATCTTGTTGTTAAAGCAGGAGTCTATATGCAAAATGGTAAAATAAAACTCATGCAAAAGATATTATAGAAAATTGATATCAGTGACATCTTTTGAGGTTATTTGATATTCTTTTGTGGCATCTATCAAGATTTGATTATGCTAAAGTAATTGTGTAATATCTGGAAAGTAACAACTTTTAACCAATATATATGCGATATATTATATATATATTTAGGTTAGTTTTGGTTGGTAAAGATTATTTAGATTTTTTTGACTAGGAGACTGACAGACTTACCTTGGTAAGAGTCCACTCTGTAGTCTTGAAATAGAAACACATAAAAGCACTTAAACAATGATATATATCAACCACACAGTGGTCTTTGTCAATCGAAGAGAAAACACAAAAAGAAATATGAGAGAATGAAATAAAAAAAAAAAAAAAAAAAATATGATATATATTATATATATATATATATATATATATATATATATATATAATATTATATTATAATAACATATTATATATATATATATATATATATATATATATATATATATATATATATATATATTTAGGTTAGTTTTGATTGGTAAAGATTATTTAGATTTTTTGGACTAGGAGACTGACAGACTTACCTTGGTAAGAGTCCACTCTGTAGTCTTGAAATAGAAACACATAAAAGCACTTAAACAATGATATATTTCAACCACACAGTGGTCTTTGTCAATCGAAGAGAAAACACAAAAAAATAAAAGAAATATGAGAGAATGAAATTTAAAAAAAAGTTTAAGTGCTTTTATGTGTTTCTATTTCAAGACTACAGAGTGGACTCTTACCAAGGTAAGTCTGTCAGTCTCCTAGTCCAAAAAATCTATATATATATATATATATATATATATATATATAGACTGCTTGTTCGAGTCAGCGCTCGAAGTTTCGCGGCCTACATTCAAACGCTCAGCTGGACTGTGCAGTGATGGTCACGTGACGTCCGATCTGCCAATCGATGTATGATTTGAAGTATTGATTTTCTGTGGCTTGATCCCCACTCCCTTAGCTCGCATTTTCCGTTTAGGTTAGTCGTCCCTGTTGTCTCGGAACTGTCGTACAGTTAACAGCCTCGTTAAAATACCTCGTTACGTAAAGTTGCACAACTTGTGCAGAGTGCCGCTTTTGACCGTGAAAACCTCGTACAAGCATTAAAACTGTTCGTCTTAATGTGTGTTAGTGTGACCGCGTTATTATATAAGTTATTTGCGGATTATTGACTTTAATTACAATCGCCGTTTGTAAGTTTCTTTGTGTCGTTCCGCGCCATAGTTCTTAAATGACTAGGATTTTTAAATGCAGCTTATTGACTTCTCGTTTAAGTTTTAGTGTGACTTCGCCTGGCCAGGATTCCTACGAACTGGGTACCCAGGACTTCTGCAGCTACGAGATCTACGACCACTTCAATTTTGCCCTTTCTTGCTCCACGAGGGTAAGTGCTGCATAAGCTTAAGTACTAATAATTCATTTATGTGTAAATTCAGTGCGAATTGTTCTGTAATTAAATGTGCTTGTACGGAGCCCATTATGGCTTTCTAACTTTCGTAATTGCGTGCTCAGCGATTGAAGTAAGGCACTTTGCCGCAGCTTACTATTGTTACTCACATTTCTATTATATTATTGCCGATCTTTCTCGAACCTCGTTTTCTTCTCATTTTAGCTAAGCGCCAGTCGCTTCATTTGGTCCTATTCGAGCCGGATAGATTGAATTTAAATTCATTTGATTTATATGATTCATGCAATATTACTAAGTGTTGCGCAACATTTGATTTCTGATTTCCTTTGTGCGAGTTACACGCGCGGGAAACGTGACGTCATAGGTATACGTCACTTGATTTTGATTTGCTTTGTGATGAGGAAATACTTTACGTTTATTAAACTATACAGTCCACTTACCGCTGTTTAAAAAATTTTGTGAAATTAATTTGTGTTGTGTTTATTTGTGAACTTTATTAAATTATTTATAATGGCAATTAATACTGAATATTACCTCGCTAAATTAAAAAATATATTAAATGATTTGGAACAAGTACAAACCCTTCTTGACGAGAAAGCGATGCCGGAAGGCATCGCTCGGGAAATAAGACGCATTCAGGCCAATTTCGTGGATACTTATGAGATATTAGAACAAACGTTCGCCACCCAGGTGGCAAGTTTAGCTGAAAGTGCGTTTAATATCAAAAGACAATTTCAGGACGTGTATTTGCCCATGTTAGCAAAATACCCTAACCTTATAAAGGCAGAGGTGACATCAACCTCGCCCGTCAAATCAGCTGTAGGTTCACCTAACCTCCCTAGTCTTGCGTTGCCTGTTTTTTCAGGAAACAACAGTGACTGGACGGACTTTATAACGATGTACGATTCAATAGTCCATTGCAACGACAGTCTTAGTGATATACAGAAATTCCAATATTTGAAATCGGTACTTAAAGGCGACGCTTTAGCAATTGTCACAGGCTTGGTAATATCTGAACAAAATTACAGCATTGCATATCAAGCTTTGCGCAATCGGTACGCTAACCCACGCCGTTTGGCTGACCACTATTTTAAAATGATTCAAGACTTTAAACCAATTAAGAATGCTTCGCAAACTGAATTGAACCGCTTCTTGACCGCGCATTCAAACGCTGTGTGTGCGTTGAAGGTTATCCAGCTAGATGATTTGGCTGATTTTCTGCTTTTTCAGATGTCCATTAATAACTTGGACCCCCAGACTAGATTAAATTTTGAAACGAGGCTAGGCACAAATCGTATGCCTACGTACAAACTGTTGAATGATTTTATAACGGAACAGGCCAGGGCTCTAGAGTTGTTGGATCAACCGCCTGCCGCAGCTTCTACGAACGCGAGAGCTGCTCAACAACCCCGCATACTGGTGTCGTCAGTAAATGAGTCTGATTCGCAAGGGGCCCGTGATTTAAATTTTGACCAACTGGAACCTAACCTTAACACGGCACATAGTACAATAGTCCAGCCTTCGGTTTCGCCCGACAATTCTAGTACACCTAAGGCTACGCAATATGTATACGAGCCTAGACGTGCTGCGTCAGGCCCTACACGGCCATTCAACGGACCGCGCCCCGTAAATAGACCTCCTGTTATGAACACTCCTAGGATGTCAGTATTCCGTCACCGATTACCACCGCTTCACATGAATCAATCCCATGTTTCTACGACACACGCAGGCATGTGTTATTATTGCGGAGAAGGACATCGCATCATTGACTGTCAATCCTTTCTCGAACTGCCTTCTGTGGCACGCCAGGATGCCATCATGAAACTACAACGGTGCTTCAATTGTCTTGGCTCACATTTCCAAGCTAAATGTAAGTCCAGCCAACGCTGCAAGCAGTGCAACGAGGCACACCATACTTTGTTACATAACAACCCGCCGTCACAACAATGACTAGTCACACCGCGACACCCGAGGCCAGCAACTGGACGCGCAACCGATACTCAAGCTCAACCTCATTCTTTGTCATGTAATATTCAGGAATCTCTCGCCCTGTTGGGTACCGCGCAAGTCGTCTTACAGGACCATTATGGTCAACCTCGTTTTCTAAGAGCTATTATCGACCCCGGCAGTCAGATATCTGCCATTACTAAGAAAGCAAGCGTCCTGTTGAGCCTACCTACTCGGAGTTCAAATATGTCTTTGATTGGTGTCGCCGCCAAGACCACACGTATTCACGAGTACGTTACGTTGATTTTATTCTCGAGGCATGACCCTGGTGTAATGCTAACTACTGAAGCCGCCGTGCTTAACCACATTACTGACCCGCTGCCGGCTACTAGGTTAGCCTCTCAAATAAGTGCTCAATACCAGCACCTACCTTTAGCTGACCCTCATTTCGACTCGCCTGCCGGTGTTGACATTATACTGGGGGCAGATGTTTTCACCCAAATACTCACTAATGGGCCTTGCACTATCATTCATGGCCAGCCCTCCGCGCTTAACACTCGTTTAGGTTGGGTCATTATGGGATCCATACCGTATAGTATGCCCCATCAACCTAGAGTGCTTATTACCTCGCTACAGTCTATTGATGACAATATTCGACGGTTTTGGGAAGTCGAAGAAGTGACTGAGGCTAAATCTTTGAGCCCTGACGAACAGCTTTGTGAAAGCCTGTTTACTGCAACTACTGAACGCGATGAAGTCGGGAGATATGTTGTCGCCCTCCCCTTCAAACCTGACGCTGTAGCACTTAGGTCAAACCGTAACGTTGTCCTCGCTAGTTATCATGCTTTAGAACGACGTTTAAGTCGTCAGCCGGAGGTAGCTCGGCAATATCATCAATTCATGACAGAATATATGACTCTGGGTCATATGTACCCCGCGCTTAATACTTCTAACTATTTGATCCCGCATCATTGTGTTTTTAAGACCACCAGTTCTACTACTAAGTTACGAGTAGTATTCAACGCATCCTCGCCTGATTGTAACGCGAATTCTTTAAATCAGCAATTGCTTTCCGGTCCTAAGCTTCAGAAGGACCTGTCTAACGTCATCATTTCCTTTCGCCTGTATGTTCACGCCGTCTGTGCTGATCTTAAAATGATGTACCGACAAATTGCCGTGCGCCCAGCTGATCGCTGTCACCAGCACATACTATACCGACCGACGCCTCAATCTCCGCTTGTGGAATACGAGTTAGCTACTGTCACGTACGGACTAACCCCGTCTGCGTATTTAGCGTTGCGGACACTTGAACAACTCGTAAAGGACGAAGGTAGCCGATACCCTGCCGCGTCGCAAGCAATACTTCAGCAGACTTATGTTGATGATGTTGTCACTGGCGCCGATACACCCGAAGATGCCAAGGAATTGATACAGCAGCTCATTAACATTTTCGCACTCGCCGGCCTGGAACTCAGGAAATGGTCATCAAGTGATCCTGCACTATTGTCAACGCTACCTTCCGCTCATCTGGAGAACCCGCTACTGTTCCAGGACGATTCTACCGCCATCAAAATACTGGGACTGCAATGGAACCCTACCTCGGACTCGTTCTCCTACCAGAGTCAGAATTTCGTTTCGGTGCCTACGAAACGCACCATACTATCTTATGTCGCTCGGACTTTCGACCCGCTTGGCTTCTTAACGCCTATTACTTTCTGGATCAAATGCTTTCTCAAACGTTTGTGGCTCGAAAGGTTATCATGGGATGAACCTTTGCCAACCGCGCTTCTAAATCAATGGGACAGCTTCATTGTTCAATTCGCCAGTTTGTCTTCTATCCAAATACCTCGACACGTTGGCACACGAGCTGCCAAGCATCACCTGTTAGGGTTTTGCGATGCTTCCGAAGCTGGATACGCAGCAGCTATATATTTGAGAACCGAATGGAATGGAGTCGTTACCGTTAGCATTCTGAAGGCTAAGAGCAGGGTAGCTCCAGTTAAACCGATCACCATACCTCGCATGGAGCTTTGTGGCGCAGTCTTGCTGACCAAACTCTACAAGTCCGTTCAGCCCGTTTTGAATTTTGTGTCTGACGCCGAGACGTTTTTCTTCACCGATTCTGAAATTGTGTTGTATTGGATCAACACCCCGCCTTATTTATTGAAGACTTTTACTGCCAACCGCGTCACTGAAATCGTTTCAAATACCTCCATGGACCGTTGGTTCCATGTCTCGACTGCTGATAACCCCGCGGACGTTGCTTCCCGTGGGTGTCTACCTAACCAGCTTGCTGAACATCCGCTGTGGTGGCACGGCCCACCATGGGCGCTACAATGTCCTACTGCGTGGCATTTGTCTAAGCCGACCGGCCTTAACCCGGACCAGACCGAACATAAATCTGAACCTAGACTGCTATGTACGGCCGTTCAAGAGCCTAATCGACTATTGACAACTATAGAACGACATTCGAACTTAATTACTCTTCACCATGTTTTCGCTTACGTCCTGCGGTTTGTGAATAATTGCCGTCGTAAAGGCCAGACTACTAACCACGGTCATAACACCCGCTACAAGGCCAAAGTCGCCTTGAGTAAAACTTCATTTACTACGCCTTCGGTGCAGGAGTTAAGTAACGCCAGAGATCTCTGCGTCAAGCTCATACAAGAGCTGGCCTTCAGCGAAACATTGCAACGGCTCCGTCGTGGCGCTCAAATCATCGATCCGCTCCGCAGCCTAACGCCATTTGTCGACGCCCAGGGCTTACTCAGGGTGGGCGGAAGACTTAATCATTCTGAGATGTCGTACGAATCTAAGCACCCCCTTCTGCTTCCTAAACATCATCAGTACGTCAACTTGATCTGCGATCATTACCACAAGTTAGCCTTACATGCCGGACCGCGCACCACTCAAGCGCTGATTAACGGCGAATTTTGGATTATTGCGTTACGCTCCTTACTTCGACAACGCATTCATGCGTGCATGCGGTGTTTCCGTATGCAATCTAAGCCTCGTCCACCTATGATGGCTTCTTTACCATCATCTAGAGTCACTCCATCGCCGCCTTTCTGCAGGGTGGGAATTGATTTCGCTGGACCCTTTGACACAAAGGCAAATCATTTGCGTACCTCGAAGCTTTTAAAATCTTATCTTTGTCTATTTGTCTGCATGGCTACTAAGGCTGTGCACTTGGAGATGGTATCCGACCTATCCACCGATGCCTTTCTCGCAGCTTTACACCGTTTCACGTCAAGACGAGGGCTACCCTCTGATATTTATTCTGACAACGGCACGAATTTTGTTGGAGCCGCGAACCGCCTGAGTGAGGTCTATCAACTGCTTGACCACTCGAAATCGCTTATCAAGCGCAAACTCGCCGACCAACGTATTGAATGGCACTTCAACCCTCCAGCCGCACCACATTTCGGCGGACTCTGGGAGGCTGCCGTCAAATCCGCTAAAGGACTTATGCACCGCACGATCGGTAATACGGTATTAAACCCTGAAGAGTTGTCTACGTTGTTTACCCGGATAGAGGCTATTCTTAACAGTCGACCTATTTTCGAGGTTTCGCCTGACCCCAGCGAAGGATCGTCTTTCCTCACTCCCGGACATTTTCTTATTGGACGTCCGCTCCTTGCACTTCCGGAGAGATGTTACCCCGAACCGCCTCTTAAATCTCGTTGGTCCATGATTCAGCAAATGACCAACCGTTTCTGGAAGACTTGGTCTACTCAGTACCTGCATTCGCAGATTCAACGCCGCAAGTGGCACAAGAACTCCTCACCGCTTCAGGAGGATCAACTAGTCTTCATCACTGGAGAGCATCCGAGCCCCCTTCATTGGCCTATGGGTCGGATCATACATCTACATCCTGGACACGACCAAGTATCCCGCGTAGCTACTGTCAAAACCTCGCACGGCCAGCTGAAGCGACCTGTCCACAAGCTTGTTGGCTTCCCGCTGCAGCATTGAGTTTCACCTTTGGTTTCTTCGGCACTCTTGCCCCCCTTTTGTTTTTCTTCTCTTTCCTTCGTTTCCCCCTGCTATTTCTTCGGCACCCTCGGTTTCCGGTGCTTAATTAGTTCTTCGCCCTCTACCCACCTGGCGGATTAAAAACATTCGTTTTGGTGGGCGGTATGTTCGAGTCAGCGCTCGAAGTTTCGCGGCCTACATTCAAACGCTCAGCTGGACTGTGCAGTGATGGTCACGTGACGTCCGATCTGCCAATCGATGTATGATTTGAAGTATTGATTTTCTGTGGCTTGATCCCCACTCCCTTAGCTCGCATTTTCCGTTTAGGTTAGTCGTCCCTGTTGTCTCGGAACTGTCGTACAGTTAACAGCCTCGTTAAAATACCTCGTTACGTAAAGTTGCACAACTTGTGCAGAGTGCCGCTTTTGACCGTGAAAACCTCGTACAAGCATTAAAACTGTTCGTCTTAATGTGTGTTAGTGTGACCGCGTTATTATATAAGTTATTTGCGGATTATTGACTTTAATTACAATCGCCGTTTGTAAGTTTCTTTGTGTCGTTCCGCGCCATAGTTCTTAAATGACTAGGATTTTTAAATGCAGCTTATTGACTTCTCGTTTAAGTTTTAGTGTGACTTCGCCTGGCCAGGATTCCTACGAACTGGGTACCCAGGACTTCTGCAGCTACGAGATCTACGACCACTTCAATTTTGCCCTTTCTTGCTCCACGAGGGTAAGTGCTGCATAAGCTTAAGTACTAATAATTCATTTATGTGTAAATTCAGTGCGAATTGTTCTGTAATTAAATGTGCTTGTACGGAGCCCATTATGGCTTTCTAACTTTCGTAATTGCGTGCTCAGCGATTGAAGTAAGGCACTTTGCCGCAGCTTACTATTGTTACTCACATTTCTATTATATTATTGCCGATCTTTCTCGAACCTCGTTTTCTTCTCATTTTAGCTAAGCGCCAGTCGCTTCACTGCTCATGATAGAGGAAATTCTAAATTTGCATGACTGTGATAAGTTTTAATAAGTCTCAATATTATTTATAAAGTTTAAGATTAAAAGCAAACATTTTTAATTAATGTTACCAATGACTTATACATGTCTTTTTGATAAGTGTGAGGCAGGGTCACTTTGAAATGTTAGAAAATAAAATCTTAAGGAATAGGGAAAGCTTCACAATAAAGACTTTGTTAGGGTGACACATATATTGAGGTATCATGAGTTGATCTTTCTAACGTCTCTCCAATTTTCTTAGTTTTCCAATATTCTTGCATATATGACAGTAGTTCAACAATGTAGTCAGTTGATTGTTGTGATCATCTAGAATTCACTAATTAAACTATAATTAATACTTAACTAAGTGAATACGTAAGGGCTTACTTGCTGAATTGTTCCTTTTACGAAGCAAAGCCTCTTCTCGTATTGTACGATTGTTTCAAAACGCATCAGCAAATAAGCTCTTCTAAGTATTACCTTAGTTAAGAATTATTTAATTATAGTATAATGTAGTCAGTGTTTTTTGTAGTAGACTTGTTTTGACTTTTCTGTCTTTCAGTTTTCTGTGTATTTTACGCATTTTTTAAAGACAAGTTCAAAACACCACATTAATTGTTCTTTTATATAGTATTTTCCTAATATTCAGCTATTTCAATATTAAAAAGATTGCCATGTGGGCTATAAAAGGAAATTTCAACATTTGTGTGAAACAAAAGCATCTTGAAATCATCTATAGTCCTTTCACCAGTTTCCTTAAATATCCAACATTATAACACAGACAGTCTGATTATGTGTCTTTAGTTATTTTATGGCTTCTCCAAATTTTAGTCAGTTTAGGCACCAGATTTTTCCAAATTACTAGTATGTTTTTTATTTCTCCAGTATATAAGTCAGATGAATTATCATGGAGACCAGTTACACAAACCAACTACAATAGTGATATTGTTATTTTTTCATGAATTATTTTTGGTTGCTTATAGCACATAATCATAATAATATAATCTATTATTATGATCCTTGTTTTCCTATTTAACCATTTGAGCTCATGTTTTCAGTTCTTTGTTGGTTCAATTACCTCTTTGAAGTTTGTGAGGAGAGTTGTATATATGATACAATTAATTTCAATATGATAGTGCAGATCTTCTTTCTGCCAATAGTGATACTGTCATTCCAACTATTTTAAGTGACTATATAATATAAAATATTTTTATCCCCAAAGACAGCATTAGATTTTAATGCAGAAATTAATAACTACTTTTAAATATAACATGAATGAAACACCCTCTATGATACAAAAACACCTAAAGTGAAGGATTTAAAATCTATCATTCTTAGGCATGGATTTTATTTTCTACAATAATTGGCAAATTTTAATGTTTCAACTAAGCAAATGAATAACATTCTAAAATTACAAAATAAGTAAATTTTTAAAAAACTTACTGAGAAACAAGTAATATAAAAATTTAAAAAAAAACTAAATTCCTACTTAAAAAAATATATTTTAGGTTTATTTTTATTTTATAATTATAATCAATATAAATATGCATATAAATACATCAGAATAACAATATTAAATGGCAAAATATAAAACGAATTTCCCTGCTATTTTCCATTTACTTTTCTATGTATGATGTTAGACTATTTACTTGGACTTGTTACTACTTATACATTTTCTTTTTTTTTTGTCGCTTGCATTGTGTTGTAGTTTATTTTTGCTTTCCTTTCACATTGTCTGTTTGTGAAGCAACGTTTGATAACCTTAATCCTTTTGTTTGATTTATTTTATTCTTCTCATTCATTTTTAACCCTAGAGCATTATTTATGATGTGTCCTAACCATGACAACAATTTATGGTTGTACAATGGAGGTTTTTCATATAGATCTTTGAAAAATACATTTCTAGCTATGGAAAGTTGGCTCAGTGCCAAAAAGAGCTAGACTTCTAACATGAAGATGCTCAGTTTAAATCCAACCTAAATTTTTATACTTTTAATTATTGAATAAATATTTTAAACTCTACTATCATCAATTGTCATCCACTATAGGTTATAAAAATGTATTTGAACTTGATTGGATGAATAAAAACATATTTTATTAAAAATTGAAAATTTGTACAAGATATGTATTAGGAGAGTGTGAGGTAATAAAAGGAATTTAAAAACAGAAAAAAAATAAGACGTATGCTGCTTCCTATGCAGTAATGTCATGGCCAAGCAAATATGTTTTTTATTATCGTTTTTATCATTCTAATATCGTTTTTTGCATCAAACTATTTTCATCTGTGTTTCATTTTACCTTACTTAAATTATAACTTTTGCTATAACTTATTTTGTTTTACTACAACAATTATTTCATTTATTTACAATATCTAAATGTATGTATTTATTAGAAAATAACTTCCATATAACTGAACTATAATGTTTCATATTATGTTTATAAGAGAATTTCATTGATTAGTATCCTAATATCAACTGGAACCACATCAAGTCTTTGAACTCTGCGAATCCTAATGTTATCTTCTTTATTAGAAGATGCTAAGCTAGCTAATGCTAGCTAGACTTTATTAGAAGTAAATTTATGTACATTTATATTTCTTTTTCTAAAACATTATATAATACATAATATGATTATAATGTTATTACCAAATATTATTATGATTAAATATCATATAACAATTATATAATATGATATAATTATTAATTATAATATGATAAAGATTAATTATTACTAAAAACCAAAACGTTTCAAAAAAAAATATCTGTTAGGCCTGACAAAGTTTACTTCTGTCTCCCAATCAAACTTCCATTGACAGGCCTCTTGACCTAAAAATTGCATTTTATCTTTTTAATCTACATATGGTAGTCTGTTATATCATCATAATTTAAGGGACTTTTAGAGGACCTCGTCTATTAACTTATGATTTGATGCTTTTACTTTTTCAAATGAAATGATTTGCCTTTGACTGTAGTGTAATAATAACTGAACTAAATAACTTTTAAGTCTGTGAAAAACTTTGTTTAACAATTTTTATGAAATCAAAGCTAGTATATTAGTAATATGAAGCAATTTTTTTGTTATGTGAATAGCATACCTGTTCTTTTTCCAAATTTTGTAGATTTTGATTGAACAATTCCTTTAGGCTCTTCATATATCTACTCATTTCTTTTATATCTAAAATTTTAATGCTCAAGTTAATATTCTGTAATATTATAATTATTACAATATTAATAATGTTACTATAATCGAATTATAATTATTAATATTCCAATAGCTAACTGAATTACTATAGCTAATATATATTATCAAGGTTTACAAAAAAATGGTTTAGTATGTATAAAAAAGAAAGAAGTGTCATAAGGTATAAAAGAGAAAGTTGTTTTTAAAACACTTCTTCATAATCATAGTTAAATCATTCATATTCTTTTTCTAGTTTTGTTCACCAACTACAATGGATGATGATGCATTTACATTTGAACTTGACTAATTATTGACATACTGAATTTATAAATCAAAAAAATTAAAAAAAAAACTTACTTGAAAGAGAATGTTTTAAATCACTATTACAGCATTATAAACACAATTAATGTTTTCAATCACACACTACTAAGCAGTCTCCACTGATGGAGATCACTTAGTGGGAAAAGAAAACGTTATATTTTAGCAACAGTAAGTTTTTTTATAAATTTCCTTAAATTATAGGTTTGACAAATTTTTCATAAAGATTTTTAGTTTAACACATTAATTTCTCATTATCCTCTTTGTTTTACAAAAGTGTTTGCTTTGTTGTTAGAAAAAAACACAAAAATATTATAAAAGTTGGTTGTAAAAAAATACCCTTCCCTAAAATAATTACTTATGTTAAATATATTATTTTTCTTAATAAACACGAGTCCAATTTGATGCACCAATTTTGGACCAAATGCCAGATACAAGTGTGACTTGTGGTTGAAAATGAAATTCCTCTTTTTGCTAGATTGTGTTAGCACAATCCTCATTACAAATATTAAGTTGAATGGGATATTTTGTTAATCACTTAAACAATAGTTTATGACTATTGGAACTTTAAATTTAGTAAATTTGTTAAAACTTACTGTAAGTTTTAACAAATTTACTAAATTTAAAGTTCGGATAGTCATAAACTATTGTTTAAGTGATTAATAAGATTCATCGAAAGTAATGGATTACAAAATTCAGGGATATTTTAGTTGTACTTTTTTTAAAGTATATAGTGAGGCATGTTTATTTTACTAAACATATATAAAAGATGACTTTACTTCGAAAAGAAAACTAAAAAAAGTTCAGTTTTGGATGTAAACAAATAATTAAAATCTTCACAAGTGTACATTAAGTATGAATAACAAGAAAATTAATCTACAAACAAAACAAAAACTAGTATTTATACCCCTCAAATAATGCTTTTACACCATTTTGAAAAAAGCGTATACAAAATAATTAAAATCAATTGCTGACAACAATCCCCTACATGTGGAAATAGCCACTACCTACATGGGCTAAAAATAATTTGGATTCATCAATTTTTTTTCAGATGTTAATTTCAAGTATATGAAATTTAGTAGGATTGGAATCACTAATTCATTAGGCATATACAAGAAGTTAGTTATTTACTAAACAAGTAATATACAAATTTTTTAATAAAAGTAAATTCCTAATGAGGTCAAGAAAATAAATGTTATCATTGTTTTAAGGTTGTACAATGGAGTTTCGATGACAACCAGATAGGGGAAAAATCATATTCGCCTTTGAGAAATTCATTTCTTAGTATTGGAAGGTTAGCGCAGTGCCAAGACACGCTAGACTTTGAACATGAAAATTCATAGTTCAAATCTGGATAGGCCTCCAAATTTTTATAATATTTAATATTATTGAATAAATATTTGAAAAGACTGTGTTTGTATCAATTGTCTTTCACTATAGGTTTAAAAAATGAATTTTGACATTTATTGGATGAATGAAAACGTATTTGATTAAAGATTGAAAATTTGTGCAAGATATAAATTAAGAGAGTGTGAGATAATATAAAGAATTTTGAAAAATAAATAAAAAATTAATATAAAAATTGATTAAATATTTGAATTTAGAGTTTTTGGATAATATTTTATGATAATCACATAAAACTTCTATAACTATTTAATTTAAGGTGTGCATCAGAATAAAATATTTACCTTGTTCAAACAAGCCTCTTTTTATTATGGCTCTATGTAATTGGCATTGAAGTTTTACATCTTTAACTCTATTAACTACTGCATTTTCTGGTGACTGCAAATTTGAATAAAATCATCCAGGTTAGGAGAAAGTAAACATTTTTAGCAAAAACAAATTGTATTCAGCTTAAATTTATGGGCAATTGTTAATAAGGCTAACTTAATCATGCGTCAGTAAAAATAACTTGAGAAAACATAAAACTAAAATTTCTCTGCAGAAAAAAATTGCAGTATAGTTCAGGTACAACTCCTTAAAAACATTTCCACAGATCGTATTTTTTACAAATCAGAGTGTAAAATTATAACGAAAAGTTGTGTAAAATAAGAAACTAAAAAATGAACAATTAACAAAAAATTATATATTTTTTACTTATATACTTTACTCTACAATGTAAAACTTGATAACTTGAGGTTTAGTTGTTTACATCGTGGCCACCTTTAAATAATTTCTAGCAATAAAAAGTAACTTACATTTTTGCTTACGACTTCTTAAAGTCTAAAATGTTTCCTCCAAGTGTAAGTTAACAATTTAACAACCTTTAGTTAACAAAAAGTCTGGTCGCAGGTAATAGCAAAAGTGTAATAAGTAATTAACAACCAGCTAATCATGAACAGCAACAAGATTTCGATTTTTAATAAAAAATAAGTAGCTCTACTGAGTGGTTGGAAATTGAAAAATGGTTTATGACTTAGTATTTTGAGAATATCATTCTGATTTTGGTAAAATTTCTGGTTCCAATAAGAGTACTATCTAAATACAAGGATATAAACTACTCCTTTCAATTACTTTTGTAGTAGTGAACAACAAAAACAAGCATTGGAGCTAGATTATAGTGCTGGTGGGAAGTAGAAAATAATGAAGGTTTATACTTCAGAAATTTACTAAACAAATTGAATAGATTAAGATTGTTTAAGTCTCTAAATTGCTAGCAAAGATAATAAATACGTAATTATCAACAGTTATGTGAAGAAAGAAATATTAAGAAGGCCATGTGGAAAATATTTGTATAAAAATATTGATTTCGTTCCCGTTATAATAAAACTTCTTAATGGATCCAAAAGTTGAAACATTATAATAACAAAAATAGTGTTTAAATGATCAAATACATGATTTGACAATTTTATTGTATCAGCTGAATACTTTTAAAAAAACCATAAAAAACTAGTACAGTAGCATGAATTTTAAACAAGAAAAACCTTCGGTTACAAAGAAAATAAAAGCAGTTTCAAAACCTGTATGCACTTACACAGCTCAGTTCTAACCGTCTGAAGCTGCTTTTATCCATTGTGACCATAGTTTTTCTTGTTTATATTACTTTTAATGAAGTCAATTTAAAAATTCATTCTAAATAAGGGTGTAATATGTATTACATTCTTTATTATCAATTTATACTAGAAAAACAATTTTATTTAAAAAATTTTCTATATTTTTCTATTTGATTGTTGCTACTGAAGTTGATGCTAAAGCAGGTTTGCAATTAGATTCGGTTAAATTTTCATCCATGATAAATGAGATAAAACCAGTTTTGCCCTTTAAGGATTAAACTAATTAGTATGGTTTAAGATCTAAAAAAAAGTACAAGAATGTTGCTGTTTATTAAATGTATTGTATGAAACCAAATCTAGTGGTTATAATTGGTGAGTTGTTTAAAATACATAATGGTATTGCAACAGCCAAAGTCCCACCTGTGATTTATGGCATACGGCTTGACAAGTACAAGTCCTTTTATGCTTGAGTACACTTTCTTGTAAATGACAAAACTTTTTAGAAAATAAGCAGATAGAAATTAAAAGGCACATAACGTTTGAGGAGACATAACAGCTACATTGTTCTAGAACCTTTTCATATGAGAAGTTACTAGAAGCAGGAAGTTGATATTAAAGGATTTGACAAATGTGAAGAGGGAGTAGTGTTTACAATATAATGAGTACAGCTTTAGTGACAGTGTGTGTTAAGTGGAAATAGACTCTTAGTGAGTAGTTATATTTAGACTCTATTAACACAGAGTTTAGATGGTTTTAGTACGGTTAAGTATGTAAATATTAATAACGGTAAATATTGAAATAGTTCAATTAAAATCTCGGTAGTGGCCAATCACTGATGAAAGCGACATCATCGTTGAAACTAGTCTGTATGTATTAATAAACTAGAGTCTAGTGAGATTTTGAGAGAACAATTTTAATATTTACGGTTGTGAATTGTTCTCACTGGTTAAGCTCTGATTAACTTAACTTTATTTAATAATAGTTGCAAAAAGCGTGAGAATTAATAAAATTTTATTTATTTTAAATCACCTTATCAATTATATAGTTACTGGAAGAATGTAACAGTATTAACATCGAGAGAAGATAACCTATTAAAGTAAGAAACAAGTAAACCAGTATAAATAGTTAAACAGGAAAAACTAGAAGTAAGAGAAAAAAATATTAACTATTGATCAAGTTAACCTTTTTTGAAGTCAATAACTTTTTATATAAACATATTTTTTAAATTGTATAACTGATTTCTGTTCTGGTTTGTTTTTATATTTCTGTGGGTGTTTGGTTTTACAGAAAGCACCTTCAGGATCAGTTAACATTTTTCCAAATTTAAGTGCAACAAACCTTAGATTTGGAAATTTGAAACAATCCTGAAAATGTTTGCAGTAAATAAGGAACAGTTACAGAAATGAAATATAAATTGCAATTGAAACCAAACATTATCAAGGTAAAAACATCATGATAATTGTCAATACTGACCTGAATATAGATTATTACATCTGGCACACATTTCTTCTCAATCAAACATTGTAAATCAGACATTGTGTGAGGAAATCTGTAGTAGCAAGTACCTTGTACATTGTAAGGAAATTGACACCAGAAAGGGTTCATTAGCTTTTGAAAGATAATTAACGGATTTAAATCAATGTCCTCTTTACAATTTATATAAGATCGCAGCATTTCTATCATATGTTTGTCTGTATCTGAAGCATGTAGGTTATGAAGTAATGGATATATATCACACCATCTGAAATTATATAATTAATTAAATATTTTTGAATACAAAGATGAAATTTTGAACAGTTTATGCTAAAATGATATTAAATTTGTATCAGCATTAACCTCTTGTTTGATCAAAGAGGATTTCTCTTTGCCAATAAATCTTTGCCATGCTTAGTGATTTTAAAAATTCTCTGTAATAAGTTTGGTTTTGATTAACAGAAAAAGCAACTGAGAATTATTTGATAATTATATTATATACAATTCCAACTTGTACACAAGCTATTATAAGCCCATAACGATTATAAAAATGTTACAATACCATACTCATTTGTTCATTAAGTTACAATTAGTTTATTTTTAAATAAATAAAACCTCTAAACCACAAATAACATTTTATTTAAACCTTATGTACATTTCGATTGCCCAGCAATCATCTTCAGAGGTATTTAAAA